>JAWZYT010003156.1:150000-312632 GCA_034508575.1 Petrolisthes manimaculis | reverse complement strand
ATAAGGCATATAAGTATACAGTTGTGATTATATTCACTTTACGTCAAGCTACTCTTCTTTATCCAAAGCTTGTTTAATCTTCTACAAATTCCTATCTTGTGTGTTGGATAAGGTCGCCCTCAAGTTGCGGCCCCGATATAACACAAACACAAATGGTCCGCATCTTTCCTTTAATCTCCAATCTATAAGTTTAAAGGGACTTGTGGACCTTGGTGCGGTGCACACTAGTTTAACGACAACATTAATTAAGGTTAAACAACAACATAGAGTAAAGATAACTGTGTGTGTGTGTGTGTGTGTGTGTGTGTGTGTGTGTGTGTGTGTGTGTGTGTGTGTGTGTGTGTGTGTGTGTGTGTGTGTAACTTGCAGCATCAGAAGGGGTCCCCACTATTACCATATAGATTAAACATTCGACACTACAAAATATTATCGTGTGTGTGTGTGTATGTGTGTGAGCTTCATTTGTATGCGCATGTCATTGTGGATGATAACTCTTCACAGTCATGTTCGGTTCTCCAAACCCTCTTAGTAAACAGTGTACAGTCACCACCAATAAGTCATATCGCCTCTCTGGTCTCTTGGTTACAATAGCCTACCTCTGAGAGTCCAAGCGTCGTGAATGAGACATACTTGTACTTGGCTCTTAATGCCTGACTATGATGTACACTCGTGATACGTAATTTCTGACCAGAGTGTGAGGAGCAGAAAGCTTCGAATCGCCTGGTATTGCTCATTTCCCCACCCAGTACACCTATAGAGGCTGAGTTCGAATGCAGGGTGTGTGTGTGTGGTGCCAGTCGTTCGTCTCTGGTCAGGGATTACGTATCACGAGTGTACCCTAAGCTTCATACACTCCAGACAGGATATTGGGCCGTTCCCAACACCATAATAATCAGCAGCATCTGACAGAGAGTGGTTCCTATTTAGTCACACAGCCTCGTTACCTGTCCAATACTATGCCCTTATGGGAGACGTGCAGGGATCAAGTGACCTGCTTATCTTCAACCATGAGTGGAGTGTTAGGTATTAATTACTTACTATTACGAGTATTGTAATTTCGCAAGGATTAGAACCTGGAGTACGCGATTGAAGTGATAATAGTGACGATGATGATAGGATAAGAATAATTATAACACAATGGTGAAGATGATGATGAGGAGGAGGAGGAAACAAAACAAATGGGGAGATAGCAAGAGAGGAAAAGAAAAAAAGAGGAGGAGGTTGAAAATCCAGGGACCAGTTTAAACTTTATAAGGCCTTTCATTCCGGTGAGAAGAAAAGAGAAAGAGGCGAGGCTAAAGAAAAGGTCGATGTGATGGAAGGAAAGGAAATGACTGAAATGAAGTGGACAGAGAGAAGAGAAGATATACAAAAGGATAATACATAAGGAAAGATAGAGAACAAAGGAATAGGGGAGATTAGATAAACCCGGAGATACGATGGAAAGAAGTAAAAGAGATAGGAGAGGATGGAGAAAGAAGAAAAGAAAGCCTTGAAGAAATAAACAGAGACAGGAAGAAATGGATAGAAGGAACAAATTAAAAAAAAGGAAAACAAAGGAAGAGGGACAAAAAATGGATAATTGGGGAAATAAAATAAACAGATTGAAAAGGAGAATGATAGAAAGTAAAAAAAAAAAAAACATTAGAAGTGAAAGATTATTATGTAAACAGAGGAAAAGGAAAGGATAATAAGAATGAAGGGATGCAGGGAGAGGAAGAATCGAGAGAAAAGGCAATAAAACAGATAAAAAAATAAAAAAATGCAGAGAGAAACTTAGATACGAAGAAACTGAAAGATAAAAGAAGAGAAACACAAATAGAATAGAAATAAAGTAAGAAAACGATGGAAAGATAAAAAATGAGGGATCACAAATTGGAATGGGGAAAAGAGAAGAAAGAGATGGAAGAGGGAAGGGAGAAAAGAGATGGAAAAACAGAAAGAAAGGAGAGGAAGTGAGATAGATAGAGAGCAGAAGAGAAAAAGAGAGATAAAGCAGGTCAGAAAAGGCGGAAGTACAAGTAAAAAGAGAAGAGGAAGGGACAGAAAGAAAGTTATATAGAGATGAAAGGAGAGAGGTAATCCAATGGACTACAGTAAACTGTTCACTGGATTTCCACTCCACACATCTCTTTGCCTCTCCTGAAGATCTGTGTGTGTGTGTGTGTGTGTGTGTGTGTGTGTAGAATGGAAGTGGGGATACTGTGACTAAGGAAAGAGAGAGAGAGAGAGAGATAGAGAGAGAGAGAGAGAGAGAGAGAGAGAGAGAGAGAGAGAGAGAGAGAGAGAGAGGAGGGGGGTGGGGGTGGGGTGGAATGTGAGGCCTTGGGTACAGAGGGGAGAGCAGGCCACTCCTTTTACACAAGAACCTGGTCAGCCAAAATAACAACCTGGCTGGATACAATTCCGTTTTAGTAGTTTGTCACACACACACACAGCTAACTCTTCATCTCTATTTACCACACTCAGACACACCTTTTCCACTATCCCCTTCACATTTTCCTTTCAAATTTGCTCTCCTTATTAAATCCCCTCTCTTAATCAAACTATACCTATATTCTATTTAAATAGCTATGGATCTCTGTCTATAATATTATATCTATCTATCTATCTACGTTTAAATCTATCTATCTATCTATCTATTTATCTATCTATCTATCTATCTCTTTCCCTCTCATCCCCATTCTCCCTCGACTGAAACTAAAACCCTCTGATTCAGAAGTGGACCTGCACCCTACCCCTGCAGTTATTGAGAGAAGGGTTGGGGAGGAGAGGAGGAGGGAGAATGAAGGAGAGGAGAGGGAGGAGAGGAAAAGAGAGTAGAACTTGAGGGGTGATGAGGGAAGGGAAAGGAAGTGTAAAAGAGAGGAGAGATGAGGAGAAAATATACAGAGGGTAAAGGAGAAAACGAGAACAGGGTAGAGGAGAGGAGAGGAAGGAATAAAGAAAGTAGTTAAGAGTGAGAAGGTGAATAGAAGGGGGAATGGGAAGGGAGGAGAGGAGGAGGAGAATAGAAGAGTAAGAGGAAGTGGTGTGAGGGGAGGGGAGGAAACAGTTGATGAAAAGGGATGTGAGTACAAGGGAAAAGAGGGGAATGCTGTGGAGGAATGTAAGGTAAAGTGGAAAACACACGACATATCGGTGCTTTTTTTTTCATCTGCTGCACCTTGTCCTGTACACTGTAGAGGCATGAATTACACAGGAATAACCGACAGGCATGGGATGTAAAACAGATGAATGATAATCAGTGTCTCAGCCGCTGCACGTAATCCGTAGATGCCAGTAGATGGTGTATATCCCTTAAGTTAATTTGTTTGTGCGTAATATTGTATCCATCACCACCATAGGACAAAAATAGAGGCAGAAAATTTGAATATATTCCTTTCAAATATAGACAGGCTGAAACAGTGTTTCCCTTTCATCTCCTCGGAACTGTACAAATTCAGGTTACTGAACGTTCCTCCCCATGTGTTATCATCCTACCGTAGTTGTCTACTTTATAGAGAATAAACAGGTGTGTCGACTGAGTGCCAGGTGCCCTGACAATCGGAGTTACCAGAGCTTGGTTACCATGGGACATGATTGGGAGAGATTGATACAAGAGAGTCAAAAGGGGAAGGAAGAGGAACAGGGAAAGAAGACAGATGAAAACTGAGGTAGGCAGAATAAAGGCACAGCTAGAAAGAGGGATAATGAAGAGATACACGCGAAAGGAGGGAGATAGGGAAGGACGACGGAAGATAAATAGGGAAATCAGGCACACGAAGAGGGTGGAATAGTGAAGAAATATAAATAAAGAAAGAGGGACTTGTAGGGGAAGCACAAGAAACGAAAATGAAACGAAAGGGATGCAAATGACTGGAGATGAACATGGAAGGGAAACAGGCATATGAAAAAAGACAAACAGGAACGTGAGGCAGACGAGGTAAAGAAAAACATAGAAAGGAATGGACTGGGGCAAGGTTGGGGAAGGAACGGAGGAAGAGAAAAAGAAATATGAGTGGAGGGAGAGGTACACAATCGGGTAACAAAGTATGTGGCCATCACTGGAGGCTTCTGGCAACAAGGCCAAGTCTAAACACTTCAAAGGTTGAAACATTTCGTGAATGACAACATGGCAATAACTGATGTTGGAATATGTCAACCATTCGCAGATTATGATGCAAACGAACCCTGTCCAATCCATGAATTTTGTCCACCACTGATGCATGTGTTAAATACTACATGCATGGGGTTGTTGCCAGAAGGGATCAGATACTTTGTTCCCCTTCTGTATATATTATAGATATTGAGGCCAACTAGACCTTATCGTCCAGATGATGGGTCAGGCCATAACACTCACGGAGATTGATGTTTATTATTCACCAGCGAGAAAAGAAGAAGACATTGGAAGAGAAAAGAAGAGTCAGAATGAGAGAGCGAGAGATGAGGGAGAAAAAGAAATGAAAAGGAGGGAGAAAAAGAAATGAAAAGGAGAGAGAGGGAGAGAGAGAAAGAGAGAAAATTATGATGGAAAGTATTACCCAAGAAAAAAAGAAAACTAGAGAAAAAAAGAGAAAAAATAAAGGGGAGAGTCCAGGAAGGGAAAAAGAAACGCGATATGAAGGGAGGGAAGGAAGGGGAAAGGGGAAAAAGTGCAGGGGAGGAAAAAATATCCCGAGAGTAGGCTAGGCTTAGTGGGAGGGAGGGAGGGTGATGGTGGGGGAGGGGAGGGGAGGGGAGGGGAGGGAGAGAAGGCCCAGAGAGGGGAAATGGAGTAGTAGGCCTAGGAGGAGGGGTGAAAGGAGAAGGAGGAAGGGAAATAGGAGGACGAGGGAAAGAAAGGCAGTCGTGTGTGTGTGTGTGTGTGTGTGTGACAGAGAGGAGTGGGAGAGATGGGGAATGAGGAAGAAATGATATACAGTATACAGGTGAGGTGGGGAGAGAGAGTGTGGGTATGGGGAGAGGGGGAGAGTGTGGGTATGGGGAGAGGGGGAGCGAGGGGAGAGGGGGAGAGAGTGGGTTTGGGGAGAGGGGGAGCGAGGGGAGAGTGGGTATGGGTAGAGGGGAGAGAGGGGGAGAGTGGGGTGAGGTGTGAGGGGTCTGTATTGAATCAGTCACAAGGCTTTCCAAATTTCCATTAGTCTCCCGTATGGTAGGTTCTTTCTCCGCCCCCCTCCCCCTCTTTCTCTATCTCTCTCTCTTTCTCTCTCTCTCTCTCTCTCTCTCTCTCTCTCTCTCTCTCTCTCTCTTCGCTATCCTCCCTTCCTTCATTTCTCCCTCTTTTCCTCCTTTCATTACTGTACTTCTCTTTAAGGTGAGTTTGGTCTGAGTATATATGTAACTATTTCTATTTCTTTTTCTGTCCCTCGTTCTTTTTTTCCCATCTATTTATATTTACTGTTTAGCGACATCTTGTACCTCTACAGAAATATTTTTTATTTTGTCTAATCATAACTTTCTTTCTTCAATAATTTCATCATCATAATTATTACTATTAATATTGTTATTATTATTACTATTATATTCATTTTCCTTTCTCGTATTATTTCTTCTATTAACACCAGACATACATACATCTCTCTCTCTCTCTCTCTCTCTCTCTCTCTCTCTCTCTCTCTCTCTCTCTCTCTCTCTCTCTCTCTCTCTCTCTCTCTCTCTCTCTCTCTCTCTCTCTCTCTCTCTCTCCGCTTCTTATTGATTATTTGGCTTGTCTGTCCGCCCTCCCATGTCTGATTGTCTCATTGTCACTCCCTCCTTCTGATTGCCCATTGTGTGTGTATGCATTTTACCCTGCACTCCACGATGAAGGCAGACACACAGACAGACAGACACACAGACAGACAGACAGACAGGAGGCCCGTGTATCTGGTTCTGTCTGTGTTAGTCTGTCAACCTTTTTACCTGGATGAAAATATATCTAATTATTTAACTGTTTGTCTGTATGTCTATCTATCTAATATATACTACGTAGGGAAGTATTGCCTGAAGTGATGTGGGCAATACTTTAATGGTTTTGGCGCCCCCTCGGCCCCAGATACTCACTTTCAGTTCTTCATTTGTCTTTCTTTTCTTTCTATTTCCTTCCTACTTACTGTTTCGCCTCTTTATCACCTTCTTCTGGCGCTATATAACCTCGCTGTTGCGGTGACTAATATTATCAATAAATCAATCAATTAATCTATCTACTATAATGTTTGTCTATCTGTTTATATGTCTACTTGTCTATTTTATTGTTTGTTTGTTTATGAGCAGTATTCAGTCACATGACACAACTTTAATAACACGTGTCAAGGCAATTCCTTCCTCATACGGATAGTTTTGATTTTCATTAAGTATGATACGTATTTTATCTCCTGCTTAAATATCCTGTACTTAAAAAAATCATGTAACCATCATAAATATATGGTGGTATAAAGATGGAATATGCATAGGCCTACATATTGTTCCAACCTACGTATAAATCTAGCCTTGTAGCCTATTTTGTTATATTTGTCATTTATCAAATACAAATAATGTATAGGCCTTCTATATTCTTTTTGTATTAGTTCTACCTCTTTAGAAATATTGAAGCTCGGATCACTAACATTTAAGGAGACATTTTTTTCAATAATGAATGGCACTGTGATAGACATAATTATGGAAAATAAATAACTAAATATGAATTGTAAATATTGCCGTACAGAATACAGACGGGTTTGCACAAGCTTCAGATTTATTTTTCGCCGTACAATTTGCGATTTAATCCTTAATTAACTAAGTAACCTATATTTTTACCGGGCAACTCGAGTATGTCTCTATTAAAATATAAATTCACCATGCACTCACCAATTCGTCTATATTTTATTTATTCCATCCCGCTGGTAATAAAAGAAGTAAAATCTGAGAATATAATTAATACCTTCACTCTCCACGTTAATTAGTAACGCCTTTGAGGTCTGCTATATTACCCTATGTTTGTAAGTTTGGGCTGGAGGGGAATTTATACAGCTACTAATTTACTAACTTTGGGAGTGACGAAAAATTTATGATTAAAGGACAGTTGGGAGTATGGAATATATTTATTAATTAACCCTGTAAGCATGGTAGTACTGTTAGTTGACACAACGCTCTCATGCACTTGTAAAGGTCCGGCAAAGCACATATTTTCCCAGTGTGAAGGATGAATAAACACATAAAAGACAATTATCTGAATCATGCCTTTGTGCACTGAGAGGTATACACAATTCATTAAGGCGGTATTACAGTGTTGGTAAATCTCTAGCAACGGATTCTTCTAAACTATAATCTCAGCAACAGACCACCGTAAAATGAACTAATCTGGTCCTGGTATTTTTGGTACCAAAGTGTGTTTCTCCCATAACTACACAGCGATGTAGACCAGGTTAATGATGCCACTGATAACATTAAGCAAAAATTTAATAATTCTAATCTTTCTAAACCTAACTATATGATCATTTTTATCCATCGTATATGAATCAAGATATCTGTAAAGGTGAAATTATGGTAATCAAATTAAGAGACAGATCATAGACAATTTACTTAATGTTCAATGTGCTGGCTATTGAAGTGAGGGGTGGTACAAGTGTGGGAGTGATTGTTTACCAGTAGACGAGCGATTGTGTTCATGTGGACAAATTGCACACACACAAATGTAATATCAAGAGCTGGAGGCAGGAGGTGGGGAGGAAACGGGAGTCGTGTGTGTGTGTGTGTGTGTGTGTGTGTGTATGTGTGTGTTTGTGTGTGTTCACTGGGAAACTCTTTTATTTACAAATGAATGCATTATTTTATTCCACTTCATTTGTAGATTCAAGCATGTTCTAAAATTAATGTTTTCCTGTTGCAAGAGTTATGTTTAGGAATTTTGCATAGATGTTAAGTTATATATTAGTTTTGTTGCAATTTATTAAGCAACATCTATTTACTTACTGTATCTACCTTTCTATCTATTTATCTATCTTATATATATATATATATATATATATATATATATTATATATATATATATATATATATATATATATATATATATATATATATATATATATATATATATATATATCACTTGTTTCTTTTTATTTCTATCCATCTGTCTTGTTCTGGCACATGTTCTCTTTCTCTTATAATATATATATATATATATATATATATATATATATATATATATATATATATATATATATATATATATATATATATATATATATATATATATATATATATTATATATATATATATATATATATATATATATATATATATATATATATATATATATTCTATCTATCTCTATCTCTATCTCGTTCGATCTTCTCTTCCTTCACTTCAGCTTACTGTCAGTGAGGATTGGAAGGAAGGGAAGGGAAGCAGGGTAATGGGGGGGAGGAGGAACAGGGGATAAGGGAGAGCAGCCGGGGAAAGGATTTAGGGTAAAGATGCGGTATGTAGAGAAGGGGAAAAAGGGAGGGGACAGGGAGGATAAGCGGAAGAAGGGAAAAAGGAAAGGGCAAGAAGAGGAGACAAATGGAGAAAAACATCAATAATCATAGCAGTTTTGTTTTTTCATATCTTGTCATTTTTTTTTTTTTCTCAATTAGGCTACCGGTACTCTTAATATTCGAAGTGAAGTGTTAACCGCGTGAACCTTGTTATAAATTAATGATATTTTGTGATGGAAAAAACAGACAGTAGGCCTAGGTGGTGTACAGCTAATGTGCCAGGCGAGGGCGAGGCCGAAGCGAGGCGGACTCAGAAACGCGTAAAAGATGAAATAAGAGAAGATTTCTAATCCACATTTAGAAAAAGGCCTTTATTAGGTCACAATAACACACGCGTCTACAGAATTATTACTTCTTTTCACTATTATTTTTGTCATTATCACTATTAGTATTGCAATTATTATTATATTTTCATGTTTTGTATTTTTTTACAGAAATATATTGACAAAGTTGTGCCTCTATTAATTTTAGGCTACAGCATCGATACACTTGCGCAGTACCTCAAACTATTACACATCACTTCCATTTATAAAATGTTGTGGGTTTGTTGGGACGAAGGGTTAAGGAAAAGTAT
Organism: Petrolisthes manimaculis; assembly: GCA_034508575.1. Lineage (NCBI taxonomy): Eukaryota > Metazoa > Arthropoda > Malacostraca > Decapoda > Porcellanidae > Petrolisthes > Petrolisthes manimaculis. Next base: position 303,578 of record JAWZYT010003156.1, on the reverse strand, counting down.
AGAAGTGCAGGATGAAGGGATAATGTAAAGTGTGAGAGAGGGAGCGAAGGGAAGGGAGAGAATAGCGAGTATGGAATAGGAAGGAAACGGAGTGGGAGGAGGGGAGGGGAATTGGAGTGTTGAGGAGAGATGGGAAGTGGAGTGTGGGGGAGAGAGGGGAAGGAGGGTGTGAGTGAGGAAGGGATGGGAAGGGATGGAAAGGGAAGGGAAGGAGAGGCCAGGAATAGTGATGGAACTGTCAGATTACAGCTGGGGGAGAGAGGTAACGAGCGTGTCACTGGGGAGAGGGAGAGAGCCAGGGCGTGAGACTGACTATGAGATAGAGAGAGAGAGAGAGAGAGAGAGAGAGAGAGAGAGAGAGAGAGAGAGAGAGAGAGAGAGAGAGAGAGAGAGAGAGAGAGAGAGAGAGAGAGTAGGTAGAGAGGAATGGGGAGAATGTAGATGAAAGAGAATAGAGTACAAAGCAAAAAACGCAATGTAAAAGAAATTATAATATTAAAAAACGACATACATACAAGGACACACACACACACACACACACACACACACACACACACACACACACACACACACACACACACACCTGGGCTTCAACCTGCTCCTTAAGCTGGCCTTAAACTCACCCCCCATCTCCCCCTTCACCATGTTGCCAAGGGATGTGTGGATCACGTCTTCTGTTTTAGCATCTTCCACTCAGGGTTCATAATACTCGAATACAATAAATACAAAACTAGTGTCTGGTCATATAGGGCATTTGGTACTATGATGGTAAAAGAAAAAGGACAAATTAAAGGAAATAAGAACACTGAATGAATAGAAGCATAAAAATGAGTGAGTACACACATATACACACACAACGACATCTCAGGGATAAAGGAGATAACACTCCACATAATTGTTATGTTGAATATACATTAAACAAACACGAAGCACCTACTGACTGAATTATTTACGTGCGAAATGAGACGACACACTTGGGTTACCAGGACCAATGGGTTTTAACATAACACTCTATAACGCAGTTTAATCCATATCTAAACCCCAGTTTTCGAGGCCATACTATCACTACTCCTCCCCCTCCAGAAGTAAATGACTCACTTAATAAAATTAAATTTTATGCTCATCGCTCCCACAAGGGTAATTAAAGTAGACAACTCCCCTCTGATGTGTCTCCTTCCCTATAATGAGAGCCATCAGTCCCAGAACAACAACAACTATCCATATCAAGTTGTAACTGTTGTACTGTGCTGCCAAATTGTAAAGTGATGTTCGTTGCCATCTGTGGTGCAGGATAACCTTATAAATTACATCACCAATACACGACTGGGAAACATAAACCCGTCTAGAGTTTTTATTGGTTTGTATAAAATAAGTAAGAGTTCTACCATGTGATGCCAATAACCTCTGGTTATAATGGACGCGACTGTACACAAACTTCATGTGCAAAGCATTTCTGGTACAGCATCACCTTTCGTTCCATCTGTCTATGAACTCTGGTCTTTCAAGAGCAGTATATCCTCTACCTCTGTTTAATTGTGAGTGCAGTCGTTCGTAAGAAGGGAAGAGCCTTAGGGTAACCTTTCCTGCAAATGAAACGACGCTTTCAATGGATTAAAGTTATACAAGGGGAAGCAGACTTGATAATCTCTACTTCTCTTACTTTCCTTTTCTTCTCCTTCGCTCACAACAAACTAAAAATCGTGATTTCAGATCATCATATCATATTTTTCAGATAAAAGAGTTTAACAACTTCCCCGGACTGAAAAAAAAGCCTCCCACCGAGCTAGTCCTTATAGACCATGAAGCCTACCGAGGTTGTAAGAGGAATATTTTACTTCTCAACTCGGTTACCATGTAATCAGCGACGAAGATTGACCTGACCTAAGGTGATGCAAAGCGAAAGCCCTACCACTGTACCAGCGAGGTATACCTGTGTGAAAACTTGCTCAGCATGTGAGACGGTACAACATATTTTATGTCCGAATGCTCTTGTGAACTTGAGCAATGAAGAATAGTGGTGTGTGACTGGAACCTTAGTATGTAAAACTTATTAATTAAATCATCCATATGGAAATTTGGACAGGGAAACTTTAATGCCAGGACAGAAGATATGAGACGGAGGTATATATATATCTTTTTTTGTACAATATTTCAGCTCCCTAATACTTCAAGTCAGCCAAAGTGAACCGATCATGGATCCGAAATCTGAATAAGGAGCCTGTTGCTGCCCTTAAGTGCTGAGGAAGTATACGAGTGTCGTCGTCTTTTATTTTATTGTTTTGTTTTTATTGATGATGATGAGGGTGTTGTTATTGTTGTAGTTAGAAGGGACACGAGGAAACTAGGAGGTCTTGTCAACCCAGGAGCTCCTCACATGATCCTCTGACGGGCACACGGAAGAGAAGCTGGAGGAAGAAGAAGGATTTGTCGAGGAGAGGGAGGGAGAGATGCATGGGCTGGGTGAGGAGATAGAAGGGAGATATGCAGGGGGGAAGGGGGAGGGGCGGGGGTTGACGAGGAAGGGAAGGAAATGGATGGTGAGAGAAAGGAGGGCTGGCAGGAAAGAGGGGCAGTGATGAGGAGGAAAGGAGGGTGATGGAGAGTGAAAAGGGGACATGAGAGAGGGAGAGCTAGGGAGACAACACTACTAAAGGGAAAGAAGAAGAAGAGTGGAGGAGGAAAGGAAGGTAATGGAGGGTGAAAAGAGGAAACAAGAGAGGGGAAACGAGAAAGGGAGATAATGCTACTGGAGGGAGAGAAAAATGAGGAAAAGAGGGTGATGGAGAGTGAAAATGGGAAACGAGAAAACTAGGGAGAGGGATACAACAATATAATGGCAGTCTGCAGGAGGGTTGGAAACTCAGGGTCGTGGTAGGTATGAGGAGCCAAGTGGTGTTTAAAATTAGTGTTAATGTCGGATAACTTTTTTCTGGGTTATCAATCTCAAAGTCATATTGAAGTCTACGTAGCCTTCTAAACACTACAACAAAACAGACCTACTAGTACACTGAGGTAGTCTGTTTTCTGGTATATATAGTTTGGAGGAATCAGTAACCCTCCGATTCGCCCAAAATAAATGACCTCTTTAAGGCCAGTGTGAAAAGGAATGTGGTCGTGAACTCAGTTGCTGTTTTTACTTATAATTATTATTTTCTTTGAGGTACAGTGTGGTAAAACATCTCAAACGAAATGACTCCCATGTTGTCAATACTTTTCGTTTTTTAAGTCTCTCATGAGAACAACAATGATCTGAATTACATCGTGTCTGTACAGAGATAATAATGCTATCTCCATTTATTGTAGAACTGAATCAGTGCCCTTTTCATTTGGCAGAACATAATCCTTCTCTATCCATCCCACTTCACTGGTTGGACCGAAGAAGAGGAATCTGAACTTACTGAAGGTGCAGGTGTAGTTGGAATTTGAAAGAATATTACTATTTACTTGTTGGAATTTATATCACGTTACCCTGATTTTATTATGAACACAGGTTTTAATCATTTAGGAGGGTAAAGTGGCAGTATCTGACACCTGTATTATAAATCAGTACATCTCGGGTGGAATAGGTCAAAGGGGAATTCGAATGTCAAAGACTAAAGTAAAGGGTCAGAGTCCGAGAGAAAAAAAACCCGGTACGGTAAATAAAAGCAGGAAGTTAATGGCAGAGGTTACAGTCATATATACAAGTCGGGGTTAGATATCAAGGTCACCACACTTCCATCCGACGGGTTATCAATAAGGAATGTGGATTGAAGAAGAGGACCATGTTGTTTTGTGAAGTCATGAGGGGAAGGAAAGGGAAAGGCGGATTTAGAAAGGAAAGGATGGAAAAGGTGGAGAGGGAGAGAGGAAGGGAAAGGAGGAGAGGGAAGAGAAAGGTGGAAATGGAAAGGACGGAGAGGGATGATACTTATGTGATCAACTGTACATAGTGGAGGAGGATGGAAGGAGAAGATTATGTGTTAAGGGAATGGAAATGGAAGAGAGGAAAGTGGAGAGAAAGTGAGACATAAAATTGAGGGAGACAGAGGGAGGGGAAAGAGAGAGAGAAAAAAGAGGAAGGAATGGATGGAAGGCTGAGACGAGGTGCATTGGAGGAAGACACACTGGGAGAGCACACGCCGGGGACACATGGGTGAGCCAGGGAAGGACAAGACAACACACACACACACACGAACAGGAGGAGTAGGTGGAGGAGAAGGTGGAAGAGGTGGAGGAGGAGGAGGAGGAGGAGGTGAAAAAGAATGTAGAAAAAGGAGGAATATATGTGAAGTGGGAGAAGAGACAGGGTTAAAGATATAAAGCTGACAGGAAATAAAGAAGGTCAAGAAGTAGAACAGACAAGACAGGATCTGAGAGGGAACATGTGGGTGGAGGAGGAGCAGAGGAAAAATAACAGGCGGTGCACGAAAAAAAAAAAAAAAAGGAACGGGAAGTAAAAAGAAAAAAAAAAGGGTAGAACAGGCAAGACAAGAGAGCAGCGGGAGGCGGAGGCTGGGTGGGAGAGGAGGTGCCTAGGAAAATAAAGTGCTGCTTATAAAAAAGAAAATATGGAACGAATAGTTAACAGTAAAACAGGCACGACCACAGAGAGATTTGATAAAGATAATGGAAAAGGAAACGAAAGAGAAAGGAGGAGGAGGAGGAGGAGGGGGAGCATAAAATTATTATGTTGATGACTCATAACACACACACACACACACACACACACACACACACAAGATAAGCCAAATGAGCGACTCTTCCACTTCCTCTTCTACAAAATCTGCTGCTTTTATTGTTTCCTCATTTTCCTCTTCCTCGTCTTCTGCTGCCTTCCATTCTTTCTCTTTCCCTTCTCTGTCTCTGCATAAAGGCACGTTCATAATTGCTACTCTAAATCATCCGTCTGTTTACCTACATTAAGGAAAAAGAGTAATTAGCTGAAACGAGCCGACATTTCCAGGGCAGTACTGGTGGTGGTGGTGGTGGTGGTGTGTGTCTATGTGGTAAATGTTGTTGTGGAAGCCTTGGTGTTGTTGTTGTTGTGAAAATAGTTATATTGGTACCGGTGATGGTAGTTTTGATTGTGGTGATTAAATCTAAGGGCTGTACGTAAGATTAATAGAGTGCATAATATTATAGTTTTATGGGTCGCATTTATCATGGGTTCAAATACATAAAAGTAAAAGCTATAGTACTCCCTAATAAGGTTTAATTAACACTGAAAGCATTACACAACATGATATAAAATTATGAATTGCCAATGCACTTATCGTTAAATAATTCATGTACTGCATTATAATTATGCAGTATTGATAAAATTATTCTACTCTTATATGGAAAAGAGTCTGACTGATTGTTTGATTAAAATCTTTATAGACAGAGAAACGTGCTGTACACTCATCCCAGCTGTGTGTGTGTGTGTGTGTGTGTGTGTGTGTGTGTGTGAGCTTAGGCTGGGTGTAATTGCTACCACAATAACATAATGGGGCAGTAGAATCCAAATGGCTGAAACATTATAATGATGTTAGCGATATTACTGGTGCCATTAAGTTAATCCAACACGTACATATGCCACATCTGGGTACAGTACAATATATATATAAGTATTGGGTATTCATGGCCATCCTGATACACAAACTACGCTTATCATATTACTCAACATAATACTCAATAATAGAAATCCCTTCAACACATTGTTCCAAAATGGTCAAAATAATCTGCTGTGAGGTTTTCTGGAGTCTAACTAACCCTACAAACAATAAAACAAAACCTAATAGCTTTCTCATACACTATAGCAGTACGGTATGTTTTCCAGTAAAGTTGAAAAGAATCAGCAGCATTCACTTCTTTATAACAGATTATCCGGTGTATCATCCATTTGCAAAGCGAGGGCAAAATTTACATAAGAATGGTTTGAAGATATACCGTGGATCATGAATAACCCAAGCTGGCCGTAACTGAACCTCTGTCTCTGTAGCCGCGTTTCCTACCTTCTGTTATGCCAGACTTCCCTTCCTTTTAAGTACGGTACAAATCGCAAGGAACTCACCGCTTGAATTTGAAGTAACATCGCCCGTGAGAAAGGTCAGAGTGTAACAATACCTAGTATAAAATGGTATGAAAACCCGAAACTAAAACTGAACGTTACAGAGAGTTTGACAGACTTATTGGCGATTTCAATATTCATTATCACCATCACAATCATCACACAATTGTATGGACATCACCACAGCTCAACAATAACGTTATTGTGTTAATTTTCTCACATAACAATAAAACATGCTGACCAGGTCCATTTTTGTCAAATGGTTGCCAGTCAGCTTGACAGGTGATAAATTATTAACCAACAAATTGAGGTCGCTCTGCAGTGTCGGTGAACTCTCTCTCTCTCTCTCTCTCTCTCTCTCTCTCTCTGTCTCTCTCTCTCTCTGTCAATTTTCCATCACACATTGACCTTTTAGAGGGTCAGAGAGATGTAGTGACCCTCAGAGTTATAACATCAAATTACCTTGGGTGAAGATAGAAAGTTAAATTAGACGGTAAATGGCTTCTAAGAAAAGACACATTGCATTTGAAGGAACAAAGGTTACAGATATGACGGTAGTGTGTTCCAGAGATAACCAACTGTGTATGTGGAAAACTAGGAGTACAGGTTATTCTTTGTATTAGAGCGCTGGACAGAAAAGGAGGAAAACTGAGAAGCTTGTAATCTGCTTGTGGCGTTTAAACAACAATACCCAATAATATATACAAAGATTTTTTTTTTTTTTTATTGAAACATAAAGAAAATAAACATGAAAGTATGATAAGTCATTGTAACTACTAAACAGCCCACGACAGACAGCTAGTAAAAGTTTTATGTTTATGTTCCCAAATTGGACATGGGTTTATTGTAGCCCGTTGTCGAGGCCCAGATCTCCACCAACCCACACACACACAGACACACACAGACAGACAGACATACACACACACACGTCACGAAGTGGTACGAACGTGAGTGGTAGATAAAAACTTGTGAATAGAACACTGAGCTTCAAATCTACTATCAACTCGACTTAGACAATCGTACATTACAGGTATTATTTTTATCAGTACAGTATGGCTTATCATTATCTTACATGGTGAACGTAACGAGTAACATTTGTGCATTTCCTTTTTTTTATATCGATCTAATACGTGAAAAGACTAGTAGCTGTAATCAACATGCGAAAAAAATATCTAAAATAAGAATTTAAGAAATATATTGTGAGAGAAAACAGGCACAGATCCTCCCTTTATGAATTTATGACAAGTGGTTGAAACTCAAGAAAGACACTAGTTGTTTGTCTGAGAAATTCCTGGTCGTATTTAAGCCTCAAATGATTCTCTGAAAAAGTTAAACATTTCCATTCAGCAACATTTTATTTTTTGGAAGGAATCTCGTAACAAACTCGTACACTGATTATCCAACTTTTGTCGTTCTTGTGAAAAGGTGGGAGGGATTATCATGTGTTCTCTCATGGGTCTATTCCGAATTAACACCTTCAAAGCACCCACAAGTCTCCTTTAGTGTAACCTATGGTTCTCTTGATTTTCCCTAATCTTATTCGTCTTTTTGCAGCAAATTACGACAGCCTATTATATCAAGTTATTCTTACATTCATGGGTGTAACGTGTGTGTGTGTGTGTGTGTGTGTGTGTGTGTGTGTGTGTGTGTGTGTGCACTCCAGTTTACCTGCTCTCCATCCTTGCCCTTTTCCAAATCACTGCCTCCTTTACTTCACTCGGAATGACAGCAACGGTGGGGAAGAGGATTGAAGTGAGGGAAGCAGGGAGAGAGTTGAGGAGGGGTAAGAGGAAATATGACTGTGAGAAAGAAAATTAAAGAGGAGAGAGGGATAAAGAGTGGCATAGAGGGAGGGTGATATAACATGGTGGGGAGGGAAGGACAAAAGAGGTGTGTGTGTGTGTGTGTGTGTGTGTACACCCTAAAATTCTAGGGATAGACTATGGCACATAACCTCCATAAACTTAAACTATAAACACAAAGACAACGCGAATTCCAGGTCTGATAAATATGTAATCTATGTACATAAGTGAGTACAAGGTACAGTTTCAGATATAAATTTGTTATACATCTTAAAGAGCATAGTGTTTTATCCCTTCCTGTTTCCAGCACCTACTGCCTGGCTCTATGTTTACCTACCAGTACTGACCCTAGTGTTGATAATCTCGGTATGTACTGCATATTTAAAGAATATCAGCAAATTCTAGCTATTGTATATATAACAAAACGAGCCAAAAGTATACGAATAGCTAGCTAGTAACAAACACATATTGGAGACTAATCATGCAAATTGTTTTTAAGATACATATTCACCAAAGGAACTGGGTTGCGACATGTTTCAGGGCCAGCCATATTCCATCTGATCCATCCAGATCAAATATATGACTGATATGGCAGGACAAACATGAGTAGCTACTTCAGTATCGTGCCTGAACCAACTTGATAAAAAAATATCGAAAATGATCCACCCTATTGTCGCGTATACATGGGAGAGAATACAATCGCTACAGACACAATAATCATGCTATGCAATACAATAACCAGACCTTACGAACAGGTGGAGTAGGTGGTAACGTGATGCAAAATGTGAGGTATACTCAGCATCAAGGGTTCTGTCGCCTATCTTGTCTAATAGTGAATTCTGAGATCAATAAATTTGTACAAACCTGAATGTCAGGTTGTATAATTAACAACGAATTAAAAAATATGGTGATTAATTACTTTTCATTCATGACATTTTGCCTCAATCAATTAATTATCAAACATACTGACGTTCACTGTATATCAGCTGGGTGCACACTATACCAGACAATGGACTGACCACTAATGTAAGCTGGATTATATTCCTCAGTTTGTACTCACTTACAGTAATAATGAAGTTCCACAAACGTACAGTAAAGCCATCACATACCTGGAAAGAAAATGAAAGAGTATACTTTAAATTGTGTTAGGGTAGCTGGATAGTCTAATATTTTTAATACAGTACATTTTCAGGTTTATTTGACTTGATGAGCAGCATGTTAAATACCGGTACTGTACATCTGGAAATCATATCAGTCGCTACATCATACACACAATTAGAATAGTATAGTATTAGCAAAGTTTCCTGCTAACACCGTTCAATCCCTGATGAAAAAGTACGAGGGAAAGTAGCAAAGAAAGATAGGAATTAAGGTAGATGAAAGAAGGGAGACAGATAGATGAAATAAGGGAGACAGGTAGATGAAAGAAGGGAGACAAGTAAAGAGAGGAAGGTAACTGTAGGGTGAGGAGAGGAAGGGGATTGTGGAGTGAAGAGAGGAATGGAGAAGGGGGTGGAGGAGAGGTTATACATAAAGGCAAGAGAGATAAAACAGTGTGGTGAGGAAAGGTAGATAACAGAGTGGCGAGGAGAGGAGGGGGAACAAGATGACAGAGTAGCCCTGTAAAGGCGAGAGATGAAAGTGGTAATGAAAGGTAGTAGACACAGAGGTGAAGGAGAAGAATGAAAAGTATATAGGAGAGATAAATTATTATGTAAAGGCGAAAGAAAACGTATACCGGTACTGATGGACGACATACAGAGGAGGAGTGAGGGGAGGAGAAACAGATAAGAGAAAGGATAGATAAAGGAGAAAGAGACGAGCGTGGGGGAGGCATATGAGAAACAGGGGACGAGGAGAGGAAGATTGAAGAGGGGACGAGGAGAGGAAGATTGAAGAGGGGACGAGGAGAGTAAGATTGAAGAGGGGTTAGAAGTATGGGAAGAGAGGAGAGAGAGAATGTTGATGGAAGGAGGGCGACGAGGTAATCAAGAGGGCTGGGTGGGAGGATACACCTGCGTCTTAATTAACACAGGTAATAACGGGGTCAACAGAGGTGGCGGTGGATCTCATCACCTCCTTCACCTCCTGCGTCCTTAATTGCCTTCACCTCCTTCTAGTTCCCCATTCCTCATCATCATCCTTTTCCTCTTTCTCTTCTCTTCCTCCCTTTTTGCCTTGGTCCTCCTTCTCTTTCCCCTTCACACACACACACACACACACACACACACACACACACACACCTGTAACCTTACTCTCCACCTTTACAATATTCCTGCTTTTCCTTTCACACCTCACTCACTCAAATATAAGCCGTTCCAATTTTCCCCTCCTCTTCCTTGATCCTTTCCTTCTGCGTCTGGTCTTGTTTCTTTCCTTTGCAGTTCCAACATTTCAGCTTCCTGCTTTTCCAATCTTTGAAATATCAATATATCGACTAATATCAATATCAGCTTAAAAGAACCAAATATTTATGGCTTTCTCAACATAGACTCAATGTTCTCAAGCATCAAGGATGCAGGCAGGCCTGGCTTGCATGCCCAGTTTAGGAATGAATTCAAACCATAAAATGTTGAACACCAAAATTTAATACTAAATCTAAGGACAGTGAAAAAAAAAAGTTTAAAAATGACCAATGGAGGGGGGTTCGATCCCAGTAGCCTTGCAGCCCAAGTCGAAGGCTGTTACCAATTCGCCACTTGGGCCTTGCTATTTAATCGTGGCTGTAGCAATGCCACCTTCTACTGTAGTTGCATCATGGATAACTTTTATGGTTGTAAAGCTGGCATGGTTTCTCTGGGGGACCAGCAACCACACTGGATAATGGACTTATCCCATCCTCCTAATAAGTTCACATAAAAATAATTAGAGGAAATTTATTGACAAAACCACATGTAGGATCTTCACCCGGACAACGTCAGGTATCGCTGCTAGTATTATGTACAATTGGTCAATTTTGGAACACTATTTTCCTCCATCTTTACCCCTTTCTACTAATTTTTTTCCTTCACACGCCTAGACATTTCGATTTTGGACCTCTCTCATTCCTGTAATTTCACAAATCAAAACATTAACCAGGTTTTCTGTGTTTGAGGTAAAATATGTCGGGGTCTTCGTCATCCATGCGTGAAAGCCCCTTTGTTTCTCGCTTTTCCAAATTTAGAAGAAAAGGAAGAAATTTCCTCCCTTTTTGATCTTGCACTATCTCCTATTTGTTCCTGCCTCACTCCAACATTCCCTTTCCTACCTGTCTCATTCATACACCTGCTCTCCTCCCTCACTTGAACCTTCTCTCCTCTCTCCATCTCTCCTATGATTATTTCCTCATATTCCCTCCCTGACACAGATGCCATCTCTCTCTCTCTCTCATGTTCCTAAACCCAGCCTTCCTTCCATCCTTCCATCCACCCTCTGCCGCCTCCTCTTCCTCATATTCCCTGACACACACTAATATTACTTACGTAGGCAGTATATACCCTAGTGTTTGTATGGGTGTATTATTAGTATGGGAGGTATAGTGTTTTATGGTGTATTTATATTATTAGTATGCTGCTGCACAACTTCCATATGTGTTTGTTTGTTTCACTACTTACCTATCTTGACACATATCTGTCTGTCTGTCTACCTGCTTGTCTGTTTGCCTGTCTACCTACCTACTATTTGTGTCCCTATTTACTTACCTGTCTGTCCTCCTTCCTACTTACCTACCTAAATACCTATCCACCTACCTATACCTACCTCTATAGCCTATACTATTAATTCATCCTTCTCTCTCTTTCCCCGTCTCCCTAATCATTCCATGTCTTTCTCCCTAACTACCTGCCTGCCTATATATCTGCCTTCTCTCTCCTTTCTCTTCTTCTTCCTCCTCCTCTTCCTCCTTCCCTGCCAATCTGTCCAAGTCCGTGTGTACCGGGGCCTCAGTCAATAAGGCATCAGAGGCTTCCCATGTCGCCGTCTCGTTACCCACAGATTAACTCTCCATTGGTGGTGGTGGTAGTTGTGGTTGGTGAGGTACGGGTAATGGTAGTGGTGTTAGGTGAGTTGATGGTGATGATGGTTGTGACGGTAGTAGTGGTGTAGGTGTTATTAGGAGGTAGTTACATGGTGGTGGTGGAAGTTATTAGGTGGTGGTTAGGTAGTGGTGGTTAGGTAGTGGTGTTATTAGGTGGTGGTTAGGTGGTGTTATTAGCAGTGGAGGTGATAGTGGTGATGGTGGCAGCAGGGATGGTAGTGATGTATAGGCTCGGTGGTGGTAGTGGTGGTGTTGGTGGTAATAGTGGTGTTGGTGCAGCCTATGTCCAGTAATGGTGAATAAATAAGCGAATGTATGTGACAGTGATTTATAAAGTGACAAGAAGGGTGAATGTGACTGATATAACGTCATGTATAAATGTCTAAGTTACAAGAAGTGAGTATGATAACGAGTACCGTATAAGGAGCAGCAAATGCGCCCGCACATGTGAGTGTGTGAGAGAGAGAGGAGAGAGAGAGACAAGGGTGACATAACAGGTATTGACTCTGGTTTCCATCCCTACACACCTGATGCCACCCACACCTGCTGCTGGGGGCACAGGGAAGTAGTGGGAGGATGGAGGTGGAATTAATTTCTGGAGGCCCACGGCGCCACGGACAGACCGTCGGACAGCCAATCAAACTTTGAAACTTCATCACTCACAAACAACCAATCAAGTTTCCTATATAAGAGTGACATCATAACTTTAAAGCTTTCCTATGTGCAGGAGTTTCTAGAGGAACGCTTCCATCTTATTTTAAATAGTTACAAATACCGTGTACTTAGAAAAGTTTTGGATTAGTGATGTATCAGATGTCTAAACATGCGGATGCGAATGAGGATATGAGAGAATATTAATTTATAATAATTATTGCTGATACGGATGAGGATATATGATGGCCATATCCTCGCGGATGCTGATGCTGATTGTTTTGTGTTTAAAAAATATGCATTTTCAGTTATGAAAGATGACTTTCAGCCACATAATTTCAACTTATGTGTTACCAGGATGTGGGATGTGGACCCAAGTTGTCAAGCATCACACCAACAACTTTCCCCAACCTTCACCCTTAGGAAAGTGGCCACAACTGCCAAGCCAAAGTGTAGCCACACCAATAATTAGTGCTAGTCGTAATGATAGTTAGAATACCAGTCCTAAAATATAATGGTAAATCCAATTCTTCCACACAGAATACATTATAAAATTTTCTTTCAGAAATGTATTCAGCATATCATAGGAATTTTCTGCAGTACGCACTATGCTATTCTTAAACAGCTAATGCGGACGCGGATGTTGCTTGCATTGCCAATACGGATGTGGGTATTACATGCATTGTTAAAGCGGATGTGGAATTTTGGAAAATGAGGATAATCCGCGGATGCGGATATCCGATACATCACTATATAGTTTGGATACATTTACATGACCATATTGTGAAATAAATCTCATGTGTTGAGCTTGAAGTAGATTCAACACAACACCCAATACTTATCAGGACTAATGATGTAAATAATGTATCCTTCTGTTCACCATTTATACATACGGTATTGTTGGGAAATTATAACATTAGACTCAGCGAAGAGGAAAAGAAAGGGATAGAAACGAACTGTAGTGATAACAGAAACTTAGATTAGTATGTCTGAGATATTTAATGATAGAGAAAAAATGAGGGAATAAAAGAAAATAAGGAGGAAAAAATAGAACGAGAAGGAAGGGAAAAAATGAGAAAAATACAAGCAAGACAAGGAAGATGAAATTATAATTAAAAAGAAACAGCAGGAAGAGGAAAAATTCATAAATTATAAATTCTTATTTAGGCTACAGATGGAGAATGACTGAGTGAAAGTGAGCATAGATTGATAGAGCTGGTAAATATTAAAGAACAAAAAATACACAGAATTTACAAACATGACGACACGCCAGATTCAAAGGGAAAGTAAACAAGGGGAACAGAGAGAGAGAGAGAGAGAGAGAGAGAGAGAGAGAGAGAGAGAGAGAGAGAGAGAGAGAGAGAGAGAGAGAGAGAGAGAGAGAGATGTGGGTATACTGTATGTATACTGTACAATATTGTAATCAAAGAAACGACATAAGGGGCTATCAAATTGATACATTTTCCTCTGGTCTCTAAATAGTCTAACTACAAGGCTTTATCTATTTGGAGAAGCCACTCGCTAATCTGAACGAAGCAATTTTGACCAGAGAACGAAGCAAAAGTAGCCAGAGAACGGAGCAAAAGTAGCCTGAGAACGAAGCAAAGGTAGCCTAAGAACGGAGCAAAAGTAGCCTGAGAACGGAGCAAAAGTAGCCAGAGAACGGAGCAAAAGTAGCCTGAGAACAGAGAATAAGGAATGAAGGATAGAGGAAATGCATGCTTGTGTGATAAAGAGGATGAGAGAGCCGGCTCCACCTCTCCTACCTCCTCCCTTCCTCAGGCACTCAGGTTGTCCGGAAAAAAGCGGATCAGTGTGGAAGGTGGAAAACCGGACCGGATATTTCAGTGTGGGGAGGAGTGGTAAGGGAAGTGAATAACCATTAGGTTTAGTCGCAGCCACCTCAGGTCAGCAGGAACCACGTAAGGACAGCCACAGTCAGCCTTCACACCACACCATAGTTTTACATATTACCGTATCTATACAGCTATATATGACTTCACGCGACTATACAGGTTGGATTTCACATCCCTAATCAGCTAAGACATTGCACCACGTACCATTGGGTTAGCTGTCACATCTATACAAAGACATTGCACGACATTGCAATCTTGCTTTCACATCCCTAAACAGCGATGCCATAGCAGGACACTTAAGTTTAGCTTTCATACCCCAAAGCACCTGAGAATTCAATCACCATGACAGTTAAACATCCACACTACTGCACAGTTAAATCTTCACACATCACCACAGATTAATTAAATATCACACACTCCTACAGTTAGGTGAAGTCAGACACGACATCACGGCTAGATCATCACACACCACTGAACTGTAGCTCAACTTTCACATCCCAACACTGTTAAAAGGACCTCATACCACTGCAGCTGAAGCATTAAATACCATACAGCCAAAATATCACACACCACTGCAGGTAAAGTATTCACAGGACGCACTCGACCACAACTAAGGCCGGTTACACGTCTCCAAACGCCATTACAGCCAACAACTATTCCCTTTATCACAAGCCATGACAGCCACAGACAGTCCACCACATCACTACAATCACAGCCACAGCTAAACCTTTCACACGACCCCACAGAAACCAATAAATCCCTTCACATGCCACCACAGCCAACAACAAAACCCTTCTTTACTCGTCACCACAGCAACCAACATATCCTTACACACGCCACCACAGCCAACAACAACCCCCTTCTTCACACACCACCAGAGCCACAGCAAACAGCCATCCAGTCTGCCTCTTCAACCACGGCCACACACACAGTCACCTCAGGCTGGCCAACATCAGAGAACGAACAGTCGTCCAAAAATTGCACATAAAAATACGAGTGATTTCCGATGTAAGTTCAAAGGCAAAGGGGAGTATATAGACATTCATGGACACAGAGAGGAAGGGGACACAGAGAGGAGTGGACACATATAATAGGGAAACAAACACAGAGAAGGGAAAGAAGGAAACCCAGAGAAGGGAACACAAAAGAGAAATGTAACACAGTAAGGAGAGGGACACATAGTAGAAGGAGGGACAGAGATGAGGGGACACAGGGAGGAGGGGGACAGAAAGGAAGGGGACACATAAAAGGGAAACACAAAGAGGACTGAAACATGGAAACGGGGAAACAAGTCCAGAAAATTTACTACAGTATACCTGGTGGCAAATATTTACCTTGCTTTTAGTCTGTAAGGGTAATGGCTTGAAAAACTCTTTATTTGTATTGGTGGATGCTACCGACAAAACGAATCCTTTAGGCATTTTTTTACAGGCAGGTCCCTATGTTCTGAGGTCCACAGCAAATAGTTTTCAGTCTCTTCTTGTTAACATTCCACATTGTTTTCTAATATGCTACCTCAGTCAGATATAATTATAAAAAACGAGTGAATGAGAAAAAATGTATTAACAATATATCCGTTAGAGTGAAAAAGGTTGTGTGCAGTAAAATTCAAGCAATGATCACATACAATAATTTCACTCTGGTGATGGTAAAAATTCCATAATATTTCTACTACAATGTAAAATTAGAGAGCAAAATGTAATTCAATGATTTCTTGAGTAGCTACTACACGAATATCACTTGGGGATAATGAGTTCATAATGATGGAGCTGTGTGTTGTGAATGTTTAGAGGAATGCACATATAAATAACGACTTAGGTAGTGTTTTACAAAATCACTAACATTGAATACCGGTACATGTCACAATTAGAAATGTTTCCCAGCTTTCAACATTAATTGAACCCTAATTTTCTGAGGGGAAGTAATCTATTGTGGTTAAAATGGAGCCTACTTAGTCCTACAAATTCTGCTATAAAACACAGCACTTAATTTTATACGAAGGGATATACTGTACCCTAACATAGTCGGGAGGAATCATCAGCCCTCAGTACGGCCAAAGGAGATTACTTCCTCGAAAGTTTCACACGGATTATCCATTCCTGCGCAATCACGATGCACCAAAAGATTTCCTCCATCTTTCAAGAATATAAACAGAGTGTGAATTATAAAGTTGAGTGGTGGGTAATGAGACCCCAACTACCACCAAAACTTAATAATTTTCGTACGACACAAGAAGCCTTCCCTAAAGACTTCATGGAAATCCTTCTCACAACTTTTTGAGAAACCGAGGAAAAATTATAACATTCTTCCAATTTTGTTTACGGAGTTATTTTATAATAGACACTCGCAGATAAATAGATAGACAGATATATAGATAGATAGATAGATAAATAAATAAATAAATAAATACTGCCGGACATATAGATAAGACCAACCCAGACAAACTTTAATACTCGTAGACAGACAGATAGAGACATTGCTTGTCTGATAAAAACAAAACAAAAACAAAGATATGTAGAAACACGGGCATAATACAGTAGTATACATATATAGAGTTTAATACACATACAAACAGGAAGATACAAAGATAGATAGAGAGGGTGGGGAATGAAACGTACACACAGAGAGAGAGAGAGAGAGAGAGAGAGAGAGAGAGAGAGAGAGAGAGAGAGAGAGAGAGAGAGAATGGGGGAGGGGAAGAGAGAGCACCTTTTCACTGGCTACCTGGCAACACATTAAAGGGGAGGACGAGATACCTTTTGAGCTGCGGTGGTGTGTGTGTGTGTGTGTTTGTGTGTGTTGTGGTAGCGTGTGGTGTAGTGTGTGGTGTAGTGTTTATGGTAGTGCGTGGTGTGTGGTGCAATGTGTATGCTTGTGTGTGTGGTAGTGTAGTGTGGTGTATATGTTATGGTGTGTATGGTGTGGTAATGTAGTATGGTGTATATGTTATGATTAGTGTGTGGTTTGGTAGTGTAGTATGGTGTTCATGTTGTAGTTAGTGTGTGGTGTGGTGTGGTAGTATCAAGTCTTCTCACCATACAATCATACATACTACACTACCCACACTATGCCATCTTCACCGTAACTGTAACCAACCACAAAAACTCATTACTGTACCTCATTTAATATTATACCGACCACAATACCTCTCTAACAACCCTCCCACACGGCTTACTAATTTATTATTATATCTTCCAACCTGAAATACAATCATATGAACTGCGTATACCACACTACCTCACACTTACCAACATACATACACTAATTACTAAACATCACACTACCCTTCTTTAACTTAAGTCATTCTTCCCTACATCATGTTATGCCATTTATTTCCATCCCTACCTATTTTCACCCATACATAACCTAACATCATATTATTAAACCTCTTCTAACCAACCTCTCTTATTCTTCCACAAAGATTTTTAGAGCCTTTGAATTAGTCAATTTTCCTTACATCTTCCCATGCCATTGTTTTTCATCCCTACCCATTTTCACCCAAACCTAACCAGACCTAACATAACATTATATTATTAAACCTCTTTTTAACCAACCCCTCTTTTACTTCCACTACAAAACTTAGTCACTTTCAATTAGTCATTATTCCCTATATTTTCTCAAGCCATTCTTTTCCATCCCTAAACATTTTCACACAAACCTAACCTAACCTAACAGTGGCCTACTCTATCATCATACCAACCACACACACATAGATAGTTAGTTTCTATCGAGGGTTTACTGTATATCATAGGCCCCTTCCATGGTGAGGATTCGTACTTACATTTACCAGTGTTAAAGGTGAGAGAGAGAGAGAGAGAGAGTGAGAGAGAGAGAGAGAGAGGGAGGGGGGGGGGGTATTACTATATTAGTATTCAGAGGTCGGCAGGATAATTGTTTTGCCCCAGTGCTCAGCTAAGCATATTCATTCTGGAATAAAAATAGTATAAAACAACATAATTATGCATAAGTGTACAGCACAAGTCAAAACTCCTCCTTTTCCCATGCTAGATATATACAATACTGTAGTCATCATTTTAGATGGCCGTGTGGCATGTATGTTAAAGCGCAAAACTCTACGGTCTCTGTCATCCATATTTCACTTTTTAATTATAAACTACAATAACAATAATGTTTTTTTATGATCCTGCAGCAGTGTTCGCGAATTGGAGGCTACTGATACCTTCAAACTATGTCACTCAAGTGATTCACTCGAGCGCAAGTACTTTATAAAAATGTAGCCTACTATAGAGTAATCAGTAGCCTCCAAATAGTCACACGCTACTCAATTCTCTATTTTGGTCTCCGTCTACTATAATAAATGTTTATGAATCTTGTCCTCGAGCTGCATAGTTACATAATGTAGATATACAGACCACACAAACATTCGGGAGGAAACCAGCTTAATAGGAGTAGGAAATGAATACCTAAATAAGTACATAATAAATAATTATATATGAGTTTTCTCCCCATTTCTATTGCTACTACCATTTCTACGATCACCATATCCTCCATGCCCAATGCCTTAGTCACTGCTTCCACTACCTCTTCTACTGCCACTACCTCATCTACTGCCGTTAGCCAACTACCTTTTCCATTTTCCCTTCCCCAACCACTGCTGCAATCACTGGCACTTCCTCTTCCACTACCAGCTGCCTCTGTCACCGCTGTAATCATTGCCAACGCTACCTCTTCTACAACCATTGCTCCACTCTGTTAATGTTTACCTGGTGGCTCAGTACACCCACACTCCAATCACTACAAACCACTTTACTGGTTCTAGTCAACACCGGACAGTCAGAGAGATGCGGTGAGAGATGCGGTGAGAGAGAGAGATGCAGTGTGAGAGAGATGCAGTGAGAGAGAGAGATGCAGTGAGAGAGAGAGATGCAGTGGGAGAGATGCAGTGTGTGAGAGAGAGAGAGAGAGAGAGAGAGAGAGAGAGAGAGAGAGAGAGAGAGAGAGAGAGAGAGAGAGAGAGAGAGAGAGAGAGAGAGAGAGAGACAGAGAGAGAGAGACAGAGAGTGTGACAGACAGACAGACATACAGAGTGAGAGAGTGTAACAGACAAGACAGACAAGACAGACAAAGGGAAGGCAGGTGAGTATACTTAGTTGCTCTTGGATGAGTACCATAAGTGTATATATAGAGAGGAGTATATACAACACAAAGTACTTCTAACCCTATACCTACCTCTTACCTCTTACCTCTTCCATCCTCCATATAGCCTACTTCACAAGCATTCTCCTTCATAACCCTCTCATCTCCCTACTTACTCTCCTAGATACAGTTTTTTTTACTCTCTCAGTCTGTCTGTCCGTCTGTCTTTTAATATCCTTTTCTAATCTGATATCTCTTTATTTTTCTCTAATTTCTCTGTCTGTCTGTCTGTCTGTCTGTCTTATTTCTCTTCCTTTCACGTAATTCAATTCAGATTCCCACTATTTCCCTCACCCTCTGCCTTCCAACCTACGTACGTACCCTCTCCCCTAACTCCAGAATCATTGCACGTGTCCATCTTTTCCACATCTGATTCCTGGTGACGAGAAACTGTTATATTCATTTACCAACCCAACCCGTAGAGTGTTGTTATATCAAAACGAGTACACAGTGTTGAGTGAATAAATACGAGTGATTTACTGTATACACGAGATTGATTGATTGATGTATATTAGGCGCCGCAACATCGAGGTCCTATAGCGCCAGAAAAAGGTGATAGAGAGGTGCTGTACACGAGAACTAATCCCAAGGTCAACTATGAGGTTTTTCACGTAGCAAGATTTTTACTCGTCAAACGATTTGTATTGGTTATAAGATTATTACATAAATTATTACTCGTCACAAGGGTTTTACATACAAATTTTACCCTTGATAAGATTGTTGTTACTCATCACAAGCCTTTCGTTGATATGAAAACAAAGGCTCAATATCTGTTACGAGATAGCTTGGATATTTTTGGTATAGCGAATCTTTTGACGGCAATTGTAGTTTCATAATTCCTCTTCCTCTTTTCTCCATTCTTTCATCCATCTCCCTCATTTTCATCCTTCTCTTCCTTCTTCAACCGGTAATACTCCTTCCTTCATCCTCCTTTCTCCGTCAAGACCACCCTCGCTTCCTTCCTGCTCTACTCTCTCTCTCTCTCTCTCTCTCTCTCTCTCTCTCTCTCTCTCTTCAGATCTTCCTCCTCTATCTTCATGTTCAATTCCCTTTCATTACCTTTCCTCTCTAATTCCCTCTTCCTCTTCATTAGGCCAGCGTCCTCAGTCGTCGCCTACATCCCTTCACCTCACCTCCAGGCTGGCTCAAGGCACTTTCTATTTCCTTCCCCTCTGTCTGTCTGTCTCTCTCTGTCTCTCTGTCTGTCTCTCTGTCTCTTTCGCTCTCTCTCTGTCTGTCTCACATACATACCCTACAAACAAATACACACATCCTCTCTGTAACTCACACACAAACTCATATTCTCTCTCTCACTCACACACACATCTCCCCCCCTCTCTCTCTCTCAATCCACTTGGCATAATCCTCCTCTTATACAACACTCCGTGGCGTGGCATCAACACCCTCCCCATCAACACCCTCCCCATTGTCCTCCCTCTTGATTATAATCTTTTCTCCTCTCTTTGTCCTTATTTCATTGATCATATGACTACCTAGAAGAGCACTAATCTCTTTCGAGTGTGTGCCCTCGCAAAAGCCTAGTAAAGTTTACAAACACCACCATCCCAAATTTCACTCCTGCCTCCGACATGTCTCTGGGTCTATCTCCTTCCCTTCCCTTCCCCTCCCTATTTGTTACCTCGTCTCACATACTGCTCGATCTCCCCCTTACCTTCCTCTCTCAACCTCCATTGCTGCCTCCCCTCTTCCTACCCCCACCCCTTCCCTGCTTGTCACCTCCCCTTACTGATTACTGCCCCATCTCTTCCCTTTATTTCTCTTCATTCCTTACCATCCTCTTCTCTTTTCCCATCCACTCCACTCCTCTCCTATCCCCTTCCCTCACTTACAACCCCATCTCTTCCCTTTCTCTCTATTGCTATATATTTCGGTCATCTCTTTTCCTATCCACTTCACTCCTCACCATTCTCTTCCCTTCACTATCTATCCCTGTCCATCACGGTGTTTTTCTTTCCCATCCTCCTCATTCCTTGTCTGTCCCCGTCCCCTAACACCCTGACCCTCCCTGTCCCCTAACACCCTGACCCACCCCTTCCCTTCTATTCCCTCAGCCAGTCCTGCCACAACATTACATTCGATTGTCCCTAAACTTTTATTACCCACTTCTGGATTCCCAATGTTCGGGGACCATATTGGGGAGGAGGGATGTGGAGAGTAAAGGGGGAGTGAAGCGGAGAGTAAAGGAGAAGGGGTGGGAAAAGTGTGGGACGAGGGGTGGGTAGAGTAAGGGACGGGGATAGGTGAGAGTTTGGGAAGAGGAATCTGGAGAGGTAGGACGAGAAGGGAAGGAGAGGTAGGTGGAAAAGGAAGAGAAAGAGGGTTCGAAACGGAAGGGAGGGAAGGAGGGATAAAGGAAAGTGAGGAGAGATGAGGATGAGCCGTGAGGAAAGTAGAAAAGAGGGCAGGAAAAGGGAGGAGAGAAGAGATGTGAATTAAAAGGTGAAGAGGGATGGTGGTTAGGGAAGGTGGGGATAAATAAGGGATGAAGAAAGGTTAAATGTGATCGAACCAGCACAGTACTACCTTACACATTTCCCTTATAAGGTAGGCTACTCCTCTCACCCTTCTTCCAAACCCATATTATACAAGGGGAATAAAAATAACTGCATTTAACTATCACGGAGTTGAACATATATACATTACATAAGATTACATTAGACATACAACTAGGTAGATACCACCGAAGGCTGCAGGCACTGGTTCTCTTTTCATTAGAGAATAGGCCTTTGCGGGATCAGCTGAATGGTTTTCAAAATATTTCTCGGATTTGAATATGTCTACTTCAGGTGTTTATGAAACTTAAATGTTAAATCGACGAGTGACAAACTTCTTCACAAAGAAAATCTACAATACTTACAACAGAGCTGACATATCAAAGTTAGTCAAACATTTGCTTAGCTTCTTTTGTGGGTGAATTAATGTTTTCTCCTTTCCTGTTATAATAATATTCAAGTGTTGGTCATTTCCATACCTTCAAAGTGGGTGGAAGGTGCATTAATCTTCTTCCTCATTTAGAACAGATACAGTTACATGGGAACTTAACTCCTGCTACACCTGCTTACTATGTATGTATGGGTCAGGCAACTTATTGAGGCATTGTGTTATTTTGTCTCTCTGTATGTCGTAAGCCTTGTTTATATATTACGTAACCTTGTAATACTCTCTCTCTCTCTCTCTCTCTCTCTCTCTCTCTCTCTCTCTCTCTCTCTCTCTCTCTCTCTCTCTCTCTCTCTCTCTCTCTCTCTCTCTCTGTTTCCATTTCGTTTCTCTCACCCAGAGTGCTCTCAGCGCCCTCCCTCTCAACACTTCAAGAGAACCCCTCCCCCCTTCTTCCTCTACTTAACCCTTCATTTCCCCTCCCACCCTTTTCTTTCCCTCTCTCCGTCATTCTTTCATCTCTATTCCTTATATCTTACGCTTGTCCCTTTCTCTCCTTCTCTAACAACCCTCTCTCTTACTTAATCATTTCCTTCGCCTCCTCCTTTTCTCCCAAACCGTAAATTACTTCACCCCTTCCCATCTACTCCAGCCTCTCACTCTTTAAATCCTTTTATTCATGTATTTCAGGTTCACTCTAAAATCTTATATACCATTTGTAGCCTGTATGAATAAACAGATTAAAACCCACGATCTCTTAGTCTCCTTTCAAACCTCACTCCGGGGTCACCACTGTAGCGGGGTGCTACATTAGTCTCCTGGTGAGGTTTGAAAGGAGACTAAGAGATCGTGGGTTTTAATCTGTTTATTCATACAGGCTACAAATGGTATATAAGATTTTAGAGTGAACCTGAAATACATGAATAAAAGGATTCCTGCCTGCTACACTATTAGAACCCATCAGGCGAGAGGGCTGATGCTTGTGGCGGGTAGCTGATTCTAGCCGCCACACCTTTCCTCTTCTCCTTCACGACTCTTTTTCGTTCTCCGTTCCTTCCATCACTCCCTCAATCCTTTTCCTTTACTTTCGCTCGCTTATTTTTCTCATCTTCCCTCTTATTTCCTCATTCTTTCTTCTCATCATTTTATCTCTCTCAAATCATGACCTTTCCGTCCCTCACTCCTTTTCTCGTCCTCCCTCCCTCATGTTTTCTCTCTCGCTACCTCATTTTTACATCCCTCCTTTCCTCTTCCTTCCTTTCTTACTCGCTCTCAATCATTTTCCTATCCCCCTTTCTTATTCCCCTGTTTTTCTGTTTCCCTTCCCTTTTTTCCTTCCTCCTTACACTCATTTACTCATCTATTCTTGTGCCTCCTTTACTTTCTCTCTCACTCTTTTCCCTCTCTTCCTCCTTCATTTCCTCTCTTACTCATTTATTTTCTTCCCTTCCTTTCCTTTCTCTCCTGAATGTCTTTTCTTCCAACTTACTTCTTCTTTCCCTTCTTTGTTCTCTTCTACCTTCCTGTCTTTTTTCCCCAGGTCAATAGTTCTTTTCCTTTTATTCCTTTCTTCTTTTCATTACAGTTTCTTTCTCGTTCTACATTTATAATTTCCTTCCCATTGTCACTGTAATGTCACTTTTTTTCCTTCAATAATTTCTTCCTTCCTTCCTTCCTTCCTTCCTTTCTTACTTCTTCTCTTACTTTTACGACTACTCTCTTCATCATGTTAATTTACTCCCTCGGCAGTTTTTCTCTTCAGTTATAACATTTTCTCTCGCTTCCTCTTTTCCTCTCATTCTTTCCAATTCGGTTCCATTCAGTAATCAGTAATATTGACTGTTCTTTTCACTAACGTATTTACTCTCTACAATAGTTTGACTTATTTCTTCTATCTCTCTTTCACTCTACCCTTGTTTTTACCCCTTTTTCTTACAGCCATTTCTCCGTTCTTTGATGTTTGTATTCTCTCTCTCTCTCTCTCTCTCTCTCTCTCTCTCTCTCTCTCTCTCTCTCTCTCTCTCTCTCTCTCTCTCTCTCTCACACACACACACACACACACACACACACCATCAATCATGCACCACCTTGGTTTCATATAATAAGGCAACGGTTGTGTTTACTCTAACGCCAAATCCCTACTACTACTACTACTCAATTCACCCCTTTTCTCTTTCAATTTCCCTCGCTTTACTCTTTCTATTCACTCTTTCCTTACTCACTTTCCCTTTACACTTTCTTCATTTTACTCTCCCCTTTCTACTCCCTTTCCCCTTATCCTATACTCGTGTTACCTATTTTCTCTGCTCCACCCTTACTACTCCTGCTTTCCTTATCTCACATTCCTTCTGTATTATTTTATTCTTATTTACCCCCTTCTCTCTTCTTAAATTTCCTCATTCTCTCCCCGTTTCCTTTCCTCCCTTACTTCCATTATTACCTTTTCCTTTCCCCATACCCCTTTCTTTTTCTCCATTCCATTTCCTTTCAACCTTTCTCCTTCCATCTACCTTCTCCTTAAATTTACTATATACAATTAATTTCTTACACTTCTCCTGTCACTTCTCTCTTTTTCCTCTTCCCATAACAATTTTCTCCCTTCCTACTTCCCCCTTCCTCTTTCACTCTCAGAACCCTCCCCCTCTTATGATTACCACCGAACTTTCAACCCCTATTCCTCCTCCCCTACCAAAATCCTCAACCACCCTTCCCCTCCATCTCTCCTCACCTTTCCCCAACTCCCTTAATTCCCTTTCTCCACGACCCCCTCCTCTCTCTCTCTATCCCTTCCCTCCCTCCCATCTGGCCTCACGCGACTTAAGACAAACAGCATTTTCACGGCGTCAGAGAGATTTTAAAAGTTTTCCTCCCGTGGGGAATATAAAACGCAGCCTGGTCCGTTCCCCTCCCACCCTCCCTCCACCTCTTTGTTTTCCTCCTCCTTGAACACCCCGACTCCTACCTACTCTCTCACACCAAAGCCTTACCGCCCCCTCCTCCCTCTTTCTCCATCTCACACATCTTGGTCTCCTTTCCTTCCTCTGTTTTCCCCCAACCTTCACACACAGCTTGGTCCCCCTCTCTCCTTCCCTCTCTCCCCATTCGTCCCTCACTCATTTTTCTCCCTCTCTCATAAACACAGCTTGGTCCTCTCTTCCTCCCCTCTCTCCGTATTTTACCCCCTCCCTCATTCTCTCACTTTTCTCGCCTCTTTTGAACACAGCTTGGACTCCCTTTTTCCTTTCCCCTATTTAATTTTGCCCCTCACAATGGTTCCCCCTTTCTCCGTACGCTTTATACACCTTCTCTTTCTTTTCTTTAATCTTTCTCCTTCACACCCTCTAGTCCCCCACCCTCCCACACCACAGTCTAGTCCCCACCCTCCTCTATTCTTCCTTTCTTTGATTTCTCCCCTCCACAAACACAGTCTAGGTCACCCCTTCACATTGCACCCATTTCTTTCACCTTATACGTGCACCCCTCCCCCCCCCTCCCCAACTTACAATAATACCACATATCACATACATAAATTATAATATACCTTCCTCCCCTCCTCCCTCCACACCACCTGTACTCCCTTCCCTCTCCTTTTCTTCTTCCCCTCTCACCACACCGTTCATCTCCCTCTTATTTTTTCTATCCAAAATGCCTTGATCCCTACATTTCTCCTCTTATATATAATACTTTCCAGACCATCTTCCTTCCTCATCTTTACCCAAATTATACAGCCTTCCCTCACCCCTCTCCACCTCTTTCTTTTCTTTCCCTCCCAGTAAAGTTAAGACAACTTGTCCTCTTTCTTCCCTTTCCCACAAGTCCTGAACAGCTTTCCTTCCCTAAAGCCTACACACACACACACACACACACACACACACACACACACACAAATAACCTCCCATCTTCGTCTTTACCCAACTTGTACATCCTGGCCTCTCCTTCATTTCTCATACCTCAAACTGCCAGCTGGACCCTTAATATTAGCCTAGCCTTGTTTACATCCCCACACCAAGCCACGGTCCCCTTCCTTCAATCCTTCACTTTACCAACGCAGCTCTAATCACGTCCTACCCTTATTCTTTCCCCTTTCCTCTTTTCCTCTTTCCTTCAACACCGCCTTCCTTCCTCTTCCCCTTAATACCGTTTCAACCCTCTCTCTCCTTTCCATACAGTTACGCTCTCCAGTCTCCTAATCTCACCTTCCTCCCTCTCCCTTTCTCCTTTCATCTCATTTCCCTCCTCTTCTCTACTTCCTCCCTTCTTGTTTCCCCTTCTTCTCCTTTCATTTTCCAGCTTTTCTCCCTATTTTCTCTTGTTTCCTTTATTTCCTCCTCTCTTCTCGTTTCTCTACACAGCTTTATTCTGTGTTTCCTCAAGATTTTTCTGCGGTTGCAAAATAGAGGCACAGACTAACAAAATATACCATACATGTTTATCTTTTATAATATTGGGATAATCTCGGAACAAATCTTTCAATGCCTTCAACCCACTTACCTAACTTAACAACCAAACCAAACTTAATCTAACTTTGCCTCTGACTACATGCGACTCATTTAAGATAAGGCGTATACCCTTTCACGGTGTATGTGGCAGGACGGGACACACTCAGTTGGGCTAGGAGTATTTCGTTATTAATAAAAAACTCTAAATGCAACAAACTTTATACATATTTAAGTATCCCGAGTTACATTCAGTAGGTTGGTATGTATGTGGGGTGTATAATAATGCCGGTTAGGTATAAATCAACTAAGTATCAGCACATTACTAGAAGGTTGCCCACACGACAAAACCAATTCATCTTAAGAACTTTCTTATTATATAACTCCTCCTCCTCCTCCTCCTCCTCCTCCTCCTCCTCCTCCTCCTCTTCCTCCTCCTCCTCTTCTCCTCAACGAACCTCCCTCTCGCCACCTACGTGTGGGAATTCAATTTCCTTTCCCTTGCAAGCTCTCTAGTCTCCCTTTCTTCCCATTTCGCTCCAGCCTTCACTTCTTTCCTCTTCTCTCACTCTATTCCTTGTTGTACAGTCATCACCAAAATTCCTGTCGCCACTCTCCGCCTGATGGGACTAATAATACTCTTGGGAATGGGCAAAAGTCCCATCTGATGAGTATGAATCTTAGAGTACTTAATAGTCAGGTTGAAGATGCAAGTTTGACACATTCACGACACTGATTATCGGAAGCAACCAACTGACCGGAGAGGTGACGGAACGTTTAGTGATGATTGTGCCTACGTTCTTCACACCATTTTCGCCCTATCGTCTCTACACCTTCTTCACCTCTACCTCTTTGTCATCGTTCATTTCTTTCCATCTCTTCATCCAATTCTATCTCAACCTCTTTGTTCTATTATTTCATCTACTTTTCTTCTACGTCGTGTTTATCTACTCATATTCATCTCATTTAATTCTCATCTTTCTCCACCAACCTCATTATTATCACTTGTTTTTCCTCCTTGTCTTTCATTCTCTTTCCTCGCCTCACCACAATTTACTAAGTACAAAGCATTACAAACAAGTCAGCTTGGTGTTACACAAAGACTAAGAACGGGGCACACTGAAAGGCAAGAAAGAATAGCCTACTGGGGTGGGTTAGTGTATGTATTGTACTATACATCAGAGGAGTTGCTAAGTACCACCAGCGCCTAGGAAAGTGAAGAGTGATACTTAATAATAAAGAAGCTATCATATGTTTACCTAAGTCACCACATGTGTATAGAAACTATTGCTGGCAACTGTACCACCAACTGGCTTCAATTCAGAGCGTTCAGTCGCGGGGGGCGAGGGGGGGAGGGGGGCGGGAATGAAGGCTGGGGAGTCGAAAATTACGCAATGGTTCGGCCCTGCTACACAAAGGTTGAAAAGGGCCAACAGAGCCTAGAGAGTTGGAAACTGGTGCAGTGGGCGGGTCTGGTTACATAAGGGTCCAGGGAAATTCCATTAGCTTCAGTGGGTTACAGTCTGTTTCAGTGAGTGGGCTACAAACTGGTTCACTTGGCTAGTTAAATTACAGATATCTAAACTAGTTACATTGTTAAATAGACATTTAAGCATGAGTAAAAACACATATTCCAGGGCAACTCCATATGTGAAAACAATAATAGATTCGGATTCAACGTATAATTCTCTATCAGATAAACTGAAAAAAGGCAAAGTTAATAATAGTAGTTTTGAACCAGTGTTTCGAAAATTTCTAGAAGATATAGGATTTGTGGACTTTATAGCCTCCCAAATCCACAATTGGCTGAATGTAAACAAAAGGAGCAAATTTGGCCCAATGCCTCTTCAAATTTTCCCACCTACTGGGCGTCTTCGATGACAGATATTCAGTATTTTCTGTCCAATTATCGATCAGTTTGTGTCAGTAAAAGGAAGACACAGATAATGTTACAAAGAAAACAACACATCTTAGATTCGTGTTTTGTACTATTTTTGTGCTTTGACTTCACATCTCTAAATAACGTAAGGAAAACTGATAATTGTTTGTTATTTGAGATATATAATTAAGCACTATGGTAATTTCTAATGCAGATTTGGAATCATCATTAAATATTTTATCAGACAAAATACATAATGCTTAAATGTGTTTTATCTGAATAGTCTGATGATTAAGCATTTGAGTATAACAGTTACACATAACAATATAGTTAAAAATAGTGAAGTGAGATAGCTGAATAGATAGATAAAATACTTAAATTCGATTAAAATTAATGAAAACTAATTAAACATGAGCTAGTATGAAAAGACATGAAATTCCAAATAAATAAATAAATAAATAAAGTAATAAATACATGAATATATATATATATATACGTATACTACTGTATATAATGTATATATATTAAGCAGGCAGTGTAGAAATAGCTAGCTGGCGAGTGTACGAACTTTTGGGTGAGTCTTACACACACAACAAATCCCGTCCCACACACAGTAACTCTACCCCTTCCCCCCCGACACACTACTGCCTAGGGGATAAGAGGTACTATACAACTATAGGTCTATCCTCTCCCTTCTGACCCCATACTATCCTCACTATATCCCTAATGGTCATATCCCTATACTCTCACAACCCCAAACTTTCCCCATTCACAACCCTTCACTGATCTTACCTCATCTTTCCTGACCCACAACCCCCATCACTACCTTCCATCTTATATATCCTGACCCCCAGCCAGCCTCCTCTCGCCGTATATCTGACTGAGAAAGCATCATCAAAAATAACAATCCATTACTACACCGAGTAACACGAGGAGAAAAAGTGAGGGAAAAAAATACACGATGGGGGAAAAAACGACAGGGAAAAAAATCAGCCCCGAAAAAAAAAAAAACTAATGTGAAGGTGGTGGCGTAATGTAGAGCCACCATTGAGAAAGAACCATTAGCTGGGAGATACGGCCACCAGGGGAAAAAATGCTCCATTATCAAAGGGATTATGTGGGAAAACTTTAGCTTCCTTACTCTCCGTCCGCCCCGACCTACTAAGCTACTGCCCCTCCCTCTTCTTCCCCTTATCGTTTCCTCTTCTCATACATCTCCTTCGACCTTTCCTTTTCTCCCATCTCTCTTTTCTTCCTCCATCTCTTTTTTATTTTAGTTCTTCCCAATTTTCTCCTCTCTCCTATTCCTTTCATCCCTTTTCTATTTTCCTCTCTCCTTTTTCTCCCTGTGCCCTAATAGTTTCCCTTCCCCTAACTCCCCTTTAACCTTCTCTCCTCTTTTTCTCTCCCCCTCTCCTCCACATCCCCTCCTCTCTCTCCATTCTAACGGTATGGGTGCAAAAAAGAGAGGTAATTTGTAGTTACTGATAAGAGTTGAAAAGCAAGAGAAACAGGATAATGCAAAGAGAGAGAGAGAGAGAGAGAGAGAGAGAGAGAGAGAGAGAGAGAGACTCGATCAAGCAGGAAACAACAAGGTATAAGTTTTTAATTCCGGGAAAGTTAAAGAGAATAAACCCAGAGAAAGGAAAGGTTAGGGAGGGAGATGAAAGAGTAGGGAGAGAGGGAGGGAGGTGAAAGAGTAGAGAGGGAGAGAGGGAGGGAGGGAGAGAGGGAGGTGAAAGAGTAGGGAGAGAGGGAGAAGCTAGAGAAGAGGTATAGGGAAGGAAGAAGAAGGTAGAGGGAAATCGAGTCAACAGGAGAAGGAAGAGGGAGGTGAGATGAATGGAGGGGAGAGAGAGAGAGGGGGGAGAGATGAAGGAGGGAGAGAGAGAGAGGGAAGGAGGGAGAGAGAGAGGGAAGGAGGGAGAGAGAGAGGGAAGGAGGGAGAGAGAGAGGGAAGGAGGGAGAGAGAGGAAAGAGGGAGAGAGGAAAGAGGGGAGAGAGGAAAGAGGGGAAGGAAGAAAAGGAGATGGAAAAATGATGAACCAAAGAGGGAAAGAGTGAGACTGTTCAAAGGAGAGATAGATGAAGAGTGGAAAGGGAGGAGAGAGCTTGAGTGAGTGGGGCAAGTGAGTGAGTGTTGTGTGAGCGAGAGTCAGGGATAAAAAGGAAGGAGGAGGGGGAGGGAAGGAGGAAGATGAGGGGGAGGGGGAGGGAGGGAAGGAGGAAGATGAGGGGGAGGGGGAGGGAGGGAAGGAGGAAGAGGAGGGGGGAGAGAAGGAGGTAGGGACAACTGACATTCAAACAGCAACAGACTTATCCTATGAAGGTGAGGGAAAAGTACAGCAAAGAAAAAGGTTCCTCCTCGCCCATGCATCAACGGGAAAACAAGACTGTGAGGAAGTATAAAGGAAGGAAAGTGGCAGAGAGAAGAGAATAAAAAACGGCGTGAAATAAGGGAAAGGAGAGATGATAAAATATGGGAGAAGGTGAAAAGGAAGTAAGAAAGAGAGAGAGAGGGAGGGATTGGGAAGAATAGGAGGAATGAGAATGAGAAGAGAGGCGAGACCAAGGAAGGTGAGATGGAAGTAAGAAACTGAATAAAGGAAATTAAAGAGAGAGAAAAAAAAAGAGAGAAAAAAAGAGAAAAAAAAAGAGAGAGTTACATACAAACACACACAAACAGAAAGAGAGAGAGAAAGAGAGGGAGGGATCAGTCTACAAAAGGCTGGGGTGTCACAATACTCTCCACTGTACAAGCCGTAATTAATTCCTCAGCTGTTACCGCACACTACCTCTCTCTCTCTCTCTCTCTCCCTCTCTCTCTCTCTCTCTCTCTCTCAAAATATAAACCAGTTAATCAATCTACCCATAGTTCCGTCGATCTGTGTATCAATCTGTCTTTTTTTTCTAATATATATATACATTTTTTTTTTTTTTTTTTAATTATTTTTCGTCGTCGTCGCCGCCACCACCGGCAACGCCCCACCGCTGCCCCGCCGCTGCCGCCGCCGCCACGCCGCCCCGCCGCTGCCGCCGCCGCCACGCCGCCGCCGCCCCTCCGCGGCCGCCTCCCTGCCGTCTTATTTTAATAATTAGTTTTTTTTTATATATTTTTAAAATAAAATATATATTTTTTTTAATATATATATATATATATTTTTAATATCATTATTTTTTTTGTAATAACTAACCTTTTTTTCATTATTATTATTATTATTTTTATTTTTATTTTTTTCGTCGTCGTCACCGCCGCCGCTGCCGCCGCCCCGCCGCCGCCACCCCGCCGCCGCTGCCGCCGCCGCCGCACCGCCGCCGCCGCTGCCGTCGTTTTTTAATAATTTTTTTTTTAATAATATATATATATTTTTTTTTAATTATTTTTTTTGTAATAATTAACTTTTTTTTATTATCTTTTTTTATTTATTTTATTTTTTTCGTCGTCGTCACCGCCGCCGCCCCGCCGCCCCAACGCCGCCACCGCCGCCCCGCCGCCTTCGCACCATCACCGCTACCGTCGTTTTTTAATAATTTTTATTTTTTATTTTATTTTTAAATAATATATATTTTTTTTAATTATTATTTTTTTGTAATAATTTTTTTTTTATTATTATTATTTTTTTCTATTTATATATTTTTTTTTCGTCGTCACCACCACCGCCGCCCAAATCTGTCAAAAAATAGATAGATAGATAACCCTCCAAATAAGTTCACATACAAATAATTAGAGGAAATTTATTGACAAAACCACATGTAGGATCTTCACCCGGACAACGTCGGGTATCGCTGCTAGGGAGAGATAAATGTTCTTCATCAACACCACCACTATCTCTAGTTGCTTTTCACTTGTTATCTCAAGGTGGTCAACAAGAAGGGGTGAGGAGGTCGTAAACACTCCTTCCCGTACCATAAGTCTTGACGAATCCAGTTATATACTCCTGGAGTGGTTGAAGGAATGGAGAGGGGAGGGAGACGGTGAGATAGGATAGGGAAGAGGTGCATGGGTAGGGGTGAAGGATATATAGGGGGATAGGGTGTGTGTAGTGGGGAGGGAGTGTGGGAGAGACATGGTAGGGAATGTGCGGGGTGATAGTGAAAGAAGAGCAGGATATCAGGTTCGGAAGGGCAAGGATGGCACCGGCGAGTTATGGGGGCAATAAGAGAATGATGGATATTTCCCAAGGCAGCATGGGTCATTTATATCGAGTCAATTCAAATGGACATCAGATCACAGTAGGTTAAAAATCAAATCATACTGTGTGAAATGTATCCTGGGGCCGGAAAACGTGGGCCCGTGGTTCTCATCTGTTTACACTTGGGGATACGAGGTCCAAGTAGGGTAAATGAATGGGGAAGGAGGGAGGGAGGGAAGTAGAGATGAAGGGGAGGAATGAGGAAATGAGGGTGGGGGTCAATATGAAGGGATGGAAGGGAGGGATTGGGGGATGTTATGGGGTGTGAAAGGCTATAGGAGGGAGGGAGGGAGGGAGGGCAGGAGAAAAGGGGTGTGAAGGGCAATGAAGAATAGCCAGGGAAACACACTTGGTATCTGAAAGGCGAGAACAGATGGCTGGGCAGTGTTCGTTTCCCCACACTTGGCCACGACTTGGATTTGAGCAGTCGTCGCATTCTTGGTCCTTAATTCGTGGTCGAGGGTTTGAGTTTCCCTGTATATCAAACAACTAGTGGCGTGATTAAGGTCAGCGCTCTCGTATGTCTGGTTATTTTGCAGCGATTCATTTCTATATATTGAATTGAAATGGAATAATAAAAAAAAAAAGATCGCGGTTGGCTGGCCTGTATTACCCAGTAGGACGTAGGAGAGTATAAGAGATGTGGGAGAAAATGAAAAGATACGGTTGAGGAAATAACAGAAAGGGACTTTGGGATGAAGATACGCCAAATCCGATATATATATATATATATATACAGAGAGAGAGAGAGAGAGAGAGAGAGAGAGAGAGAGAGAGAGAGAGAGAGAGAGAGAGAGAGAGAGAGAGAGAGAGAGAGAGAGAGAGAGAGAGAGAGAGAGAGACTAACGAAGAAAAGCAGGGAAAGGGAGAGGGTGGGGGGAGAGGAGGAAAACAAACAGTGGTGGTGGTCGCCTGTCTGATAATCCAATTACTCCTTGGATTTGACTTTCAGATGTTTGCCTCTGGTGTGTCGTAAATTCTCGGGAATGAAGGAGAGAACAGGAAGAAGGAAAAGGAAGGAAGGAAGGCAGGCGATGGTAATGTTATTTCCACTTTAAGCCCCTTTCTCTTCCATGATCTTTACTTTCTTATTTAGTATTTTCATTCTTGCTATATCCTCAAAATCATTATGATGTTTAGCTTTTTATCACTCCTATCGTTCTTCTTAGTCCTGACATTCGTCTTTGAGCATTTTTCTCTTTATATTCACTTTTTTTACATTATTTTCTCGTTTGATCTTTATAATTTATCTTTACTCTCTGCCTCAATCCACACAAACACTCTTTTTTCTTAATCATCTCTCTTGTCCATATTCCCTGCATCTCACACTTATCGTACTTGCTTCCTTCGTCCTCTTTAATTTTCTTCTTCCTTTTTTTCGCCTACTCCTATTACTTACTCGATTCTTTCTTTCCCTTCTACTTTCGTTTTCCTAAACTCATCTCCATTTCATACTGTTTCATCGTATTCTCTTCTTCCTTTTCTTTCCCTACTGTTTTCGACTAAATTTCCTTCTTTCTGATAGAGAGAGAGAAAGAGAGAGAGAGAGAGAGAGAGAGGAAAAAAAAAAGTAGGGTGAAAGGAAACTAACAAATACGTGAAAGCCGATCAATTAGTAGGGAGACCACTCGAGAGGAGCTTTACAGTGTATAGAGAGAGGGTAGGGTGGGAGAGGAAAGAGTGTTGGAGGGGAAGAAGGGAGGAGGAGGAGGCGAATAAGGGAGGAGGAGGAGGGGAAGAAGGGGGAAGGAGGAGGGGAAGAAGGGAGGAGGAGGAGGAGGAAGGGTGGTGTTTGTGGGCGTGGTGGAGAGGAAAAAAAAGAGGGGAAGAGGTGGAGAACAAGAGGAGGCAGCAGAGAGGGAGAGGTGTGTATAGTAGAAGGGTGTGATAATATGCTCTGAAGAGGGAGTGAGAAGGCTAGTGTGTGGAGAGAAGGAAAGGGAAGTAAAGGAGAAGGGAAGGGAAAGAGAGGGATGATGGTGGAGGGAGAGGGAGGTGTGTGGTGAGCGGGAGAGGGGTAGTTAGTAGTGGAGGGAGAAATAATAACGCGGATAAAGGAGAGAATAATATTGTGGAGGAAGGAAAAAATAGTTATGTAGAGATGAGTGAAGAGCACATACATACATATATGCATACATTTAGATATACATACATACATACATACATATATAGAGTGTCTGAAAGAGTGGCTAGAAGTAGGAGTGTCAAGAGGGAAGTGATTGAGTGGGAGGAAGCAGAGCTGATGCTGAGAAGGAGGGTAAAAGTAAGACCTGTATAAGTGTGTGCTGGTGGTATAGGAAAGAGAAGAGTGAAGGGGTGGTGATGGGGTGGAGTGAAGCAGTCTAGGCTAGTCGTGATGGTAAGGAGAGAAAAGAGATTGGTACAGGTGGGGAAAGCTAGTAGGGAATACACACATACACCCACAGCAAACCTGGTAAATAGTGAGAAGACCCCACAAACTCAAATCGATATACATACAATTCTTTTTATCAACTTCCACTATAGTCTGTTCCAAATAAAGTGGCGAGAGAAGCTAGACCCAAGTCTTAGCCGAATACAGGGGATCGTACAGTACCGTACCAAAGTATTAATGTGACCTGACCCCATCTTTCTCTAGCCCCTCCTTCTTCCTCGAATGATAGAGAGAGAGACTATCATCTAATATTGAAATATATCAATGATATTCTTTCTGGCGCAGTATTACTTAATCATATATACAGTACATATATGGTTTATTTTGAAGATGTTGTAATTACGCCGATTTGCAAACTCCAGCATTTAAACAATCCACCGGAAAATGGTAAACCGTTTTAATACTAAATACATCAATCATATGACATATGATTTTTTATACATAGCTGTATGGTCTATCACTACCTTCATATTCATTCACCCACTAGCCTATACCATTTCATGTAACCTCCTTCCTTGCCTCTGTACCCTATAAGAAAAGAAAACTTGTGAGGCAGGGCTTGGAGTGGAAGAGTGGAGTGAAAGAAGTACTAAAAATTGAGAAGTGATATTTCTTGAAAGAGGAAACTTAATAATAGGAGAGGGGAAAGAGACAGACTCCATAGAGTACAGAACTAAATTCAAAACAAACAAACACAGATAGAGAGAGAGAGAGAGAGAGAGAGAGAGAGAGAGAGAGAGAGAGAGAGAGATTAGAATGAAGGAAGTACTGAAAGGTAGAAGGTGGTAGTGGTGGATGATAGCGCAGGAAGGGCGTGGTGTGGGTTTTCAAAGAATTCAGAAGGCGTGGTGTATAGAGGTAAGGAACGGTATGGAAGGTATGGGAAGGCCAGGCCAGTCCAGTCCCTTCATTACCATAACACTGCCATTGGTTACATTCACAGTGTGCGATTTACGACTCTTGGTTTACTGACTCTTAGCTCTCTTTGCCTTCGGATGTGTAGTCCATGTCAGTTGTAGGGTGGGGGTTGTAGTCCTTTGTGGGCTATTTTGAGGGCTAATGATTTCTCCAAAGTACGCTACAAAATAGATCCCCATAAATGGATAATAAGGCAATCGGTTTCCTGTCGTGGTTTAGAGAATTAGTAGGCCTCTTACTCAACCATAAGGCATTACCGCCAGCTTAATTAACAGTAGAACCACTGTTCATCTTTTTTTGCCACCCACATTGCTAATACCCGACCCTTCCAACATACGTGCGGTGGATTTCAACTCAGGACACACTTGGGGTTCTTAGGAATTCTCAAACACGTGTATTGGAATGGTCAGATATTAGGAATTTGGGGCTGTATATTTTCAGGGACACGAATTGCTCTGCCTCCTGCTAAACGTGTACGAAAATTTCATCGTTTATACTTTTACTTGTCATCCGTGGCTTTTCAATATATAAATATATACAGAAACCTCAAGTGTGTGTATGAGTCGTACGAGCGTGTATGTGGGTGTGTGATGACTAATATTAGAGTGGGGTTTGCCCTGACGAAATCATTACATAGTATTAATTTATAGTCCATGGCGAAACAAATAAATGTTCCTTAGGTTTTTGCTTAATAAAATTATATAGGAGACTGCACCTCAATATTTTACGATACCGTATTAAAACAATTGATACGATAAAATATAAATGAAAAAATAAATAAACTACGAGAAACGAGTACTATAGTTACATGTAACTATATGTGTATATATAGGAAGCTGTCACATTTACTTTCACTGGTGTACGTTGTTGTTCAAGTACTATGCAAGAAATATGCAAAACTCTTTAAGTGTTGGACAGTAGGTTGTGCAAATAACTTTGATTACAATTACAGTGTATTAATGTGCTTTACCTCCTCTTTCCCGTTCTGGATAAGTGGAAATTATGGCTCGCCACCGTACAGTTGACTCAAAAATTTTTATTCTTTGTCACCAGAGTCAATCTGTTTTGTGTTGTGAGTATTTGTTTATTCTTATTCCAACATTATTATGAATCTCGTGAAAACTACAGACAGGTGTATGCTGCATGGTCACATATGGCTGACAAAATGAAGAAAACAATGTGCCATATTGCATCACAATTACTGGTACTGTACTGTCGTGTAGAAACTGACAACAAAGCTTTTCTAGACATCTGTAAATGACACTTCTGGTTTTGCGTTTTAGTATGCTACGACACACGGGCGAGACAGAAATAACTGCACCTCAAACATTCCGCGCACCTGAAACTAGAACTTTTTCATTAATCCCGCTTTGAGACTTGTTTGTTGAGCACTAGTTAGGAGTCAGAGACCTTAATTACACGAGTCCAGAAAAGTCACTTTGAGCACATGATTTTATAGTATGATTACATGGACCAGGCACCAGTAACACTTGGTTAAAAACCAAAACAAAACAGTTAAGTCGTATCTGATGGATATTTTTCAAACTTTTCCCAATTTCATCAAATAGCTATACCTCTCGCGTTATGTATAAGAAAGGGCGTTCCTCGATTTTTGTTTCCCTCTTTGTCAAATGTAAGTAGATGTATTTCTAAGATAAAAATACTCTATAAACATACGTTTTCTGATATCTTGTTTGGCAGTAATGTTGAAATTAAAAATGTGTGCATAAGGAGAGGAGGGAGGTGGTAGGCAATGATGGCGGTTGTACTCGGTGTTGTCATACACTAGGTTGTTATTTTTGGGTATTTCATGTTGTAGATAGGTAATAATAGACAGAGGAGAAGACGGGGAAAGAAACGCAGATCAACAACAAAACAGCAATAAACAGACAGGTAGCCAATACAATGTAGATACTGCATATATACGGTACACACACACACTTAGAGAGAGAGAGAGAGAACTAAAAAAAAAAAAAAACTTCTCAAACCAAAAAATCATGCAATTCACAAAACGAAAAAATATAACAACCAACAACAATACAAACACGCCATACCGGTATCCAGAGATCAACACCAACAACCGCTATCCAGAGAAGAACACCAACAACAACAACACTCCCAATACGACAGACAACAACACCACCACCAAAGAGGAGGAGGAAGTGGAGGAGGAGGAGGAGGAGGAGGAGGAGGAGGTTGGCCCTCGACCCGTCACCGCCGCCATAACCCCAAACAACAGCTACGTGGAGTGTCAGGTGTCAATTTGGTCTGGGTTGGTGTCGGCGGATGAGTGGCGTGTCAGATCGAATATACAGACGAGACCCCAAACAAATGAGGACGAATGGAGGGGTGGGGAGATTCGAAACTAAATGGGAGAGGGACGAAACTAAATGGGAGAAGGACGAAAATAAATGGGAGAAGGACGAAAATAAATGGTGAGGGACGATAAAAGGTTGGGGAGGGATGATAAAGGTGGTGGAGGGATGATAAAAGGTGGGGGAGGGATGATAAAGGTGGGGGAGGGATGAGAAATGGTGGTGAGGGACGATAAAAATGTGGGGAGGGATGAAAAAAGGTGGGGAGGGACGAAGGAGATGGAGATAGGAAGATTCGCTTATAGTGAATCATAAATTTATCTTTGGACGACTGGATCAAGTTTCTATTTGTAACAGTAACTTTAGACATAATTACGAGTAACAGTGATAAAAATAAACTTGGCAGACAAGAATCAAAGTGAGGAGGGATCTTATGGAGGAGTTGTTTTTGTACAGTATCGGTTCAAACAGTTTATTGCAGTGTCCTTAATTAAGTCTTATGTATAATAATTCTAAGTCTTTTGCCACAGATTATGTTTTGTTACTGATTATGTAAGAGTATATAATTATTTCCCGTCAACCTTTTTATAAAACAGTATTAAAATATTAAAACTTTTCTTGCCACATGTTACGCACGTCATCCAGAAGTTAACCTCTCTCTCTCTCTCTCTCTCTCTCTCTCTCTCTTTCTGTCTGTCTGTCTGTCTCTCTATCTCTCTCTCTCTCTCTCTCTCTCTCTCTCTCTCTCTCTCTACTCCTCCACTCCTCCTCATTTCCCATTATCTCACTTCCTCTTCTCCTCCTTCTCTTCCTCTTTTCAATTGTTATTTTTCCTCTTCTTCTGTCTCCTGCTCATCTTCCTATCAATTTTATTAAGCATATCTTTCTAACCATTCTTTCCCACTCTCTTCCTATATTTTTTTCAACTTCCTCTTTCTATTCTCTATTTTCCTCCTCCTCCTACTCTTCTTCTTCTTCCAATTCTTCCACCTCCTTTCATCTTTCCTCTATTTCCTATCCTCTCCTTCCTTCTCTATCACCTCCTCTTCTTCCCATTCTTCTTCCTCCTTCTCCTCTTTCTCTATCCTGTTTTCCTCCTTCCTCCTCTTCTTCCAATACTTATTTTACTTCTATCCTGTTTTCGCCTCTTCTTCCCATTCTTCCTCCTCCTTTTCCTCATACCCCACATCCCCTTCCTCTCTTCCACCTCTTCTTCCTCCATCTTTTCCCCTCCTCTCCTTCCTCTTCCTCCTCCTCCTCCTCCTCCTCGTCCCTCCCTGTGTTGACATAAGATAAGTGACTCCGGTGAAGGACTTTTGATATCTGGTCCGACTTGGGAACCTCGGCTCTCACGGACGGGGGGAGAAATATTCAGTGAAAAGTTGACTCACGAATTATATACGTTTTAGCGACAGTCAACATTTTTTAGCGTTCGTCAACCCTCTGGCCTTTGAGTAGTTTCATCTCTTACGGTTTCTTAACGCGAAAACTTATTTGGGAGAGACTAATAATATTAATGTTGTAGACGGACTGAAGGCTACTGATGCATCTAAACTATACCAAGAAACAGACCACCAACTTTAAAGTGAGCTAGCCCGTTTCCTTACACACCTTGGAGGACTCAGTAGCCTCCAAATCACATACAATAGTATCATATCCCAGTCTTACTGAAAGTGACAAATATTTCCTTTTTCTCTTATCTCGGAAACATGGCTGATTAATTCATAAGTTATTAATGAAATTAAACAATTTTCATTTCTGGTACCGGTATAGTGTGTCTGTAAATAGCACAGAGAAAAAGGTGTATGAGTTTGTATTATAAACGCGTTTCATTCCGAACTTCTCGATATGGACTAATGATTATGACCTGCAATTACTGCAATCTTTATACATTATATGTTATACAAAATTAGTATTTGGTGTTATGAAAAGTATATTACGCGTTCGTTATATTCTGACGAGTGAAATGAGCTAATATATATGATCAACAAATAATATAATTTGTTTTGACATTATGGGTAAATTACGATCACAGTAGCAGTACTTAAGGTGGATTATATAGCCAGAAATTGCCAACGAATAATGACTGAGTATAGGTATGGATGTTGGGTGTGTAATGGTAGTTAGTTGCGAAGAGAGTGTAGGCTGTATGTTGGAGCAGCTATGTTAGTATGCGGCTTACAGGACACATCGACAAGGTGCTCACATGGAAAATGCACGTAAAGACAACTTACCTACACCCACTTTGAGGAGGGGATATACTTTGGTATAATTACAGGAGGCTTTAAGTTTACAAATGGAAAAATTATAACTAAAAAGCGGATATACAATTATACCTAGTGAAATTGGTCACATAAATTTACTCAGTATATATATAAATATAGGTTGCCAAAAAAAACTATTGTGTCCGTCCAGGGTAGCCTAGAAATTATGGTTGGTGAGTAAACACTGCACCAGGCCAGACCACAGTCCAAAACATGCATGATTAATTAGGCTTTATCAGATACAAGTTTAATTATTAACCATCGTTGTAATTACCGAGCCATGAACAATGTATAAAGGCTTTGTTTAATAGTGAGCACCAATTTTACATCATCTTGATTAGGCTAAAAAAAATTATATTATTACTAATACCATAATAGTATATACAGTACATGTCTGACGGCAACAGAGGAACGTGGAGGTTAATATTGTTTATAAAGTTGGCAGAGACAGCATCTAGTATGCACTATACCGTCTTAAGGAACAAGTATAATTTTGAGGATTAGCAGACGCGATTATGAGATCTATAGGTTTCCATTTCATGACAAGAGTAATTATATAACTGTGCCTAGTTTAGATTTGACTATTTCTATGATCAATTAAGGCCTATCCCGTAAAGTTTAAAACTGATATCGTACTTCAAAATCCAACTTCCACCTCCCCGTGGTGAGCAGGAGGTACCAGACGGCAACGGCAAATGTTTTCCGATAAATATTTAGTCAATTTTACATAGTAATAAACGGAAATGAAAATGCAAATGTCGTCAAATCTTCAAAATATCCTAACTATATGAGCACAAACCTTGGAAAGCGAGACAGAACTTGAGATCCCGACTGTACAGTATACACTTGAGGGGCGGCCAAGCAACCCTCTTTAGCAAAACAACGACCCTCCTGTAAACAATTCACGGCCT
Source organism: Petrolisthes manimaculis (assembly GCA_034508575.1). Taxonomy (NCBI): domain Eukaryota; kingdom Metazoa; phylum Arthropoda; class Malacostraca; order Decapoda; family Porcellanidae; genus Petrolisthes; species Petrolisthes manimaculis. The sequence goes on along the minus strand of JAWZYT010003156.1, from coordinate 261,839 downwards.
TCATAAAACACGACCTGCCGCCTCTCCCAACACACCTCATGCTTCCAACACCACTTTACATCCCATAAAGCCAAATACTCTACCTTCCCGAGAGGCGTGTAGCGAGTCTCAGAGGTGAGAGTTATGAAGGGCAGTAAAGTGATAACGAGGAAACAGTCTGACTTGCTCTTGTTATCCTATAAAAACTGAAGTGCTTAAAACACGACGGAAAGTTACACACGGTATCCTAATGAGAAGTTAAGGTTTATATTATATTATATTATATATATATATATATATATATATATATATATATATATATATATATATATATATATATATATATATATATATATATATATATATATATATATATGTAACTAAATAATATCTGAATATTAACACACAATGCGTAGAAGCTAATATGTACAAACATGTTGCCTTTGCATGAACCCGGTGCCCTGGAGGCGATGGCCGATGAACCCATTGAAGTTGATGCCAGGGAGAAGGGAAGGCGACAGGCGTGATGATGGAAGGAGTAAGGGATGAAGGCAGACGAAATTAATGAAGCGAGGGTAAAGGGTAATTAAGGGAAGATATTTGTGATGAGATTAGAGGGATATTGATTCCTCAGAACTATGCCATGAAACACACGACCTCAATGTTACTATTAAGGGATCGGTTTCATGGAATAGTTTGAAGTAATCAGTAGCAATCCAATTTAGCGTGTAGAGAGTATATAACTCCTTACAGCAAGTGGAGATGAGAAGGAGTGATTACAAGAGATCTCACGGCTCGGGCTGGTAATTACTCTGAAGCCTTGGAGGACACATCACTTAGGTCTCTCTCTCTCTCTCTCTCTCTCTCTCTCTCTGGACACTCCTGGCACCCCACCTATTCAAGACATTTCAATTACATCACCTCAAACGAAGCTACTCCCTTCACCTTACCCTATTACCCCTTACTCTCTCTCTCACTCTCTCTCTCTCTCTCTCTCTCTCTCTCTCTCTCTCTCTCTCTCTCTAACAGTTCTTCTGGGCTATTTTCCTCTTTCCTTCCTGACCTCTCGTTTCCTTCTACACGGAAATTGACTAACTTTGACACAGGTTTTCGAAATTATTATCGTTTCCCATTTTCCTTATTCACCCCTACATTTCATCTCCAACTTCCCCCCCCCCCCCCCTCTCTCTCTCTCTCTCTCTCTCTCTCTCTCTCTCTCTCTCTCTCTCTCTCCAGTAGCAACATCGCCAATGAATAGATAACACGACCATGAGAGAGGGAGGGACGGGACAGGTGAGACGATGAGTGTAGAGATCGAGGGTATATAAAGGGGGCCATCTAAAGTGAATAAATTGAGAAGTATTCTAACTACCACACATTATGTATATGAAAACAGACTAGCCCGGTATAATACACGTACGGATTCTGTTTCATAGTACAGGGTTGGAGGAATCAGCATGCAGGCAGTCCGCACCATTTTATTCTCCCACAGCAGACAATATCTCCGTTGGTGTACCACAGGGGCGATGATGTGTGTGTGTCATGTGATCTGGGTTGGTTATCAATGAGAAGACTGACTGACTGACACGAGGGTAAGTGGGACGTGTATGAGCCGCTTAGCAGAGAGAGAAGGAGAGTTGCTAAGAGACCATGAGAGGAAGTTGTGCATTTAAGGAGAGAGAGAGAGAGAGAGAGAGAGAGAGAGAGAGAGAGAGAGAGAGAGAGAGAGAGAGAGAGAGAGAGAGAGAGAGAGAGAGACTTGATAATGCGTAGGGTGGTGATATATAGGAGGTGCCAGGACAACATATATGCAAGGGTGGGAAGGGAGTAGAAAAGGTGTGTGTGTGTGTGTGTGTGTGTGTGTGAAGATTTATGGCACGGTGTGGACGCTTTCGAGTTGGTAGGTGGGGTGTGGGAGATGTATGGGCGTGGGAGTGTGGGTGTCAGGGTTTGGGTGTGAGAGAATGTCTTTTAATGTGTGTGTGTGTGAGAGAGAGAGAGAGAATGTGGGTATGTTAGTATAGATTGTGGATGTGAAAGTAAGTGTATTAACGCAGGGTGTGAGAATGTGCGACTTAATGTGTGTGAGAGTGAGAGAAAGGGTGTAAATTTTGTGGGGTTTTAATGTGGATGAAAGAAAATGGGTGTCTGTGCCACAGAAAGGTTGTTATATAGTATGTGGGTGTGGTTGTTGTGAATGTGTGGATAAAGTGTACAGACAGATTCCATAATTTCCATAACATATGTGTAATGATGCGGTGATTATGGTTATATTATAAATGGTTGTAATGATGATGATATATATGTGGGTATACTACTGCCAATGGGGATGAGGAAACAAGAGGAAAGGAAAGAAAAGGGAAAGAGAGAAGAGGCGGAAGGGATAGGAATGGAAGGAGATGAAAAGTAGAGGGGAATGGATACAATAACAGAACAAAGAAAATGAAGGGACAGGAAAGAAAATGAAAAGAAAGGAAAGGAAGAAAAAAAAACAAGAATAATTCAGAAGATGAAAGGTACAGAAAAGAAAAAGAAGTTAAAGAGAAAAAAGAAAGAAAGGTAAGGAAAGCTGACATGACTACTAGCCTACTCGTACCGTTACAAAATACCATATTTCGTTTCCCTAAAGGACGTCCATCATTAGCTCGTTATTCCACCTGAAGCAGTAGCAGCAGGGACGGCCAACATGGTGGTGGTGGTGGTGGTGGTCGTGGTCGTCAGGAAGGCATTAGCAGGCAACTTGGACAAACCTTCTAGTAATTCCAAAATCTATCGGGTTACGGGGAAATTAATTGTGCTTTCATCTACTAACTCTAGAATATACATATATTTTTTTATTTAATATTTCCAGGGAAAATAATTGTGGTTTAATATGCTTTTTACAAAATGTTAGTGCCAAATATATCATCCATAGTTGTGAAAAATAGCCGTGGCATAATTTACTCTTTACATAATGTTTGTGGTACGTAATCATCCAGTCAATTCCTGCCTGCTCTTTTTCAACAATTTATGTTTTATAACTCATATTCTACACTTCTTTTTGGTGACGGGTTTATATTGTGTAACACACACACTGAAATTGAGTTTCGCACACAAACAGGCAGGACTTGAAAGTCGAGGGTAATGGCGGGATAAAACACTCACAGTATTAAATAGTTGATTATCCTAACTTGCTTGACCTAACCTAACCTAATCAAAACGTGGATAGACTACAGGGACTTGCCAGGCAGTATCCCGACTAAAACGCTTTTACATCCCTTTATATGATTCTATAACAAATTATTCCCAAACAGTGTTCGTACGGTGTGTTTTGGACATTCTGAGCAGTCTCTCAACGTCTGAACGGGGTAATGTGCTGAAAAAAACTCCAATGAGAGATCGTCCTTTATAAAACCAAAATTCACAAACAACGTCTACATAACAGTTAGAGTAATGTTCACAATCCATATTAACCGTTGCAATAGACGCAGTAACAACTCGTAACAAAGCATTTGATCAAGAAATGGACTGGGAAAGACTCATAAATGTAACGAAAATGAGTGAATGTTTGACAAGCTTCAGTATGTACGGTTAGTCACAGGAATTTTTACACTGGCTACAGTATATGGAAAGGTCATTATTCTGGATGTCCTACAATGAATGGTTATACCAAGTGACTCGGTGATTACAAACAACCTACCTAAAAATATTGCTGTACTGCAGTTACGTAGTATCATATTTTCTGTGTTGTATACCTTCCAACACAATAGTGTGTGTAGGAAATATTGTGGCCAATAGTACAGTTGTATCCTGGCCTCGTCAAATTTAACCAATTTCAATCCACGACTGCAGCAATATTTCTCGAATAATAGATCAGATTCATACTTGCTGCTGTTCATTAACTCGTTACTGATTTTGTACATATCAAGGCCAAGAGATATATCTCTTGGCCTTGGTACATATGAGGAAACAACAAATGCATACGAGAATATAAACATAAACAATCCTTACAAATTCCATAACTTCTTATTATGAAGCTAATTTATAAACCAGCGACTTTATCAGAGCTTTTCACAAGTCTCCTGATAGTGTACAGTAGCGGTCAAAAGTTTTGTCGTCTCCCTATTATGATGGTTAACTTATGAATAATGCTATGAATGAGACGTGACTATTGCTTCCGTTGATTATAATAATGATTTACAAGGCAAGAAAAAGAAAGAATCACGTCTCATTCAAGGCAACATTACTCTCAAAGTTACCGTTCATACCAGAGAGGCGACACAACTTCAGACCGCGACTATGCACGTACCATAAGAGACTAGGGGACAAAATATGGCCTCTGTTAGTCTGTGTACATGTAAGCCGTGACATGCGCCGTTTCCTTCCAACCAGCCAACCAACCCAGCCGGCCTTTGTACACATGTAAAGCCGCCACGCTGTTTCCCGCCAACCAGTCCTCCCCTTCGCCTCATTACCCAAGTTAGCGCGCAAATTCGTCCTTGGGGAGGGTGTTGTGGTCTGAGGCCGCACGCCCAGAATTTAATTAGGCCGGTAATTGGGGAAGGACGCAGAGTGGCGACGAGGACAGACGCAGACAGACTGGTACACGCTCCCTGATTTGGCAAACAAGTCGACTCCCTTTCATTTTATTCTTCTTCTTTCCTTTCCTTACTTGTGGTGGTTCATCTCTTTGAGTTTGAGGTTTAAATAAAGGGGGAAATATGATATACTTTGGGTACACTGGGACGCCTTTATTCTTCATGGTACCGTAGGCCTGGAAACAGGACTAGATTAACAAAGTTAGTGGAATCCTTTTTTTTTTAAATATATAATTTCGAGGAATTAGTTGCTCCATATCTACCTACACTGTAATTCCCCCTTAAAAGGAAGATATACACTTTCAATACATTTATTTGAGGGTCATTGATTCTTTCAAAGTAGGCCTATTATAATTATTATATTATTATATTATTCGTATTAATATTATGCTATAGAAAATGTGTACAGTTCATAACTACGAGTACCTTAACCTTTGATACTTTCAGAGTCATAATTATAAAGGTATCCAGAATATAGTTTAACAGATAGCCTACTCACGGGCTCAAATTGGAGGGGTACTGATTCCTCCATAATATGCTGTACAACAGATCCTCCCCTACTCGTATGCTGAGGTAGCCCGCTTACTGGCATGATTCGGAGGATTCAATAGCCCCCTAATTTAACCACAAGTCTCCCCTCAAGTAAGGCCTACAGCACGAAGGCTTATACTGTAGGAAAAATAATATAAACTTGGTGAAATTAGCCTCCCCCAAAAAAATGATGAAAAAAATATAAGAAAAAAAAATAATGAAAAACGATGAAAGAAGATCAAAGGGTCTCTGCAACCCTCCTCCATCATCCACTCACCCACCTACACACTTCCCTCCCTGGGTGACGGTGGCAAAAAATAAATGAGCAAGAAGTGGCAGCAAACTCTATCACTGCCTTCCACTTTTATACTCTGTCATCGAGCCTACTAACACAGTGTTCATGATTAATTAAAGCTTTATTTCCTAAGACAATATAAAATGGTCTAGTTTGTCGTGAGTCTATATTTAAGGAAATAATATACTTTTATACATTGGAGGCTACCGACTAATCTAACCTACGCCAAACAGCATCGAAAACCTAAAGCCGCGGCCACACGAAGCCCAAACATTGTCCAAAACATGTCTGCTGACATGTCTGTAACATGTTCTGGACATGAATGTGAACAAGCCACATACATGATTGCAAACATGCCGTCCAGTGTTCGTTTCAAAATTGTGCGAACAAATCTTCAAACATGTGTATGACAGTCCACACGAAAAGGGGCACCGGGAACACAAGAGATATGGAGGAGGGTATCACTATTATTGGAGGCGATAGTACATAATTATGTTATAATAATCTGTTATGTTATAATAATCTGACTAAGAGCCTTCAAGAACTTTGCGAAAAACTATGCAACATGGGGCCTGAAATGGTTAAAAATAGTTCATAAGATTTACTGCTATGGTTCCCTTTGATATGGTATGTATTGTAAACTTAAATTAACAACAATATAGTAAATTATTTATACCGTTGCTCGAAACACCATTATTTGTGCTCGAATGGCTCGCACATTATTACCACCAGTTTTAAATATTGTAGGCATTTATTATATACCCAGACACGTGTTTCGAGTGTGTATGTAAGTTTATTATTTCAGTATTGCTGGGACATACACTTTTCAGTATTCATTGTGTGGCAGACATTCAGTTGGAGGAGACATCGAAATATTATATGATATACTCGTACAAGTAAAAATAGGCACAACCAAAGCCACAACTAATCTAACCTTCACATGCATCAATAATCTTCAATCAGTAATTCACATGTTCGGTTGGCAATATTTCCCTTCAAATATACATTAATAATAATAATAATTAATGTTCGATGAAGAGATGGTGAGCATAATTTCAATATAACAAATTATTTATCATAATTGAGAGGAAATTTGTAAAACGACATATTGCTTCCCAAATTGTCTCATAATCATTAATATTCATTTAGGACTGATGTAAATGTACGCAGGCAGCTGAACCATTATCTAAATTTCATTACTCTCATAACACACACAAACATTACCTCTCTCTCATCACACACACACACACACACACAAACACACACATTTATATCCTCTCTCTCTCATCACACACACACACATACATATTCCCTCTCATCACACACACAGACACAAATATTCCCTCTCTCTCATCAAACATACAAATGTATCCTATCTCTCTCAACACACACACACATTCTCTCTCTTTCTCTCTCTCTCTCGCTCTCTCTCTCTCCTGACCGGTGGTGAGAACGTTGACTGAGTAACTCCCACGCAACACAGCTTCACGCATCATTTTCTCTCCTATTAGTGGTCTCAGGGGTCTGATGGAGAAGGGTGGACAAACTCTACTCTACTCTCTCTCTCTCTCTCTCTCTCTCTCTCTCTCTCTCTCTTTTCTGTGTATGTCATTATTCCTTTATGTCTAACGATAGCTCTAACACACACACACACACACACACACGACAATGATAGTACCAAATAGTTTTCTCTAAAAAAGAAATGTATGAAAAATAGTAAGTTTAAAAGGTGGCTCCAATGACGGTGTGTAATCTGAAGGAAAGACCTCATCCCTTACGGTCCATTCCCAGGCTGACCAGACGACGACGAGGAGGAGGAGGAGGAAGAGGAGGAGGATTAAGAAGATGAAGAATAAAAGGAAGAGGAGGAAGGGGAGGAGGAGGAGGAGGAGGAAGAAGAGGAAGAGGAGGAAGGAGGAAGGGGAGGAGGAAGAAGAGGAAGAGGAGGAGGAGGAAGAAGAAGAGGAAGAGGAGGAGGAGGAGGATTAAGGAGATGAAGAAGAGGAAGAAGAGAAAGAGGAGGAGGAGGAAGAAGAGGAGGAGGAAGAAGAAGGAGGAGTTGGAGAAGGATGAAAACTATAAATAAAGAGAAAAATTGAAGGAGAATATGGAAAAGGAAAGCAACAAAGAGGAGGAGGAGAAGGAAGGAATCACAAAGAAAAACAAATGGCAAGATAATCGTGTTCTTCTAACGGTACTGTTTGATGAACCTTTTGTAACAGAACTACAAGCATGAGGGAAAGTGCAATAAAGAAAAAGGCTCTCCTCCACTTACAAACTTTCAAGCCAGAGAAGCTATGATAAAGGTTGCCACGGAAAATGAAAAGGAAAAGATAAAATTATGAAGTTTACTACTCCCTACTGGAATGAAATATTTGCAGTGTTTGTGTAATGAAGGAATAAAACATGTAGCCTAGTAAGCCTAAGTAAGAAGTATTTTGTTTCATTACACCTACAAATCGGCAGGAAAGAGTTTACTGGTTCACTACAAGACTCATCGTGGCCAGATTTCGAACTTTCACTACCCTCGTCTATGACCCTGAGTGTCGAAGCTTTAGCCGCTAAAAGACGACGATGAAAGAATGAGAAGCCGCAGCTGGCCAGAAGCAGAAAAAAAAAGAAACCATATATTACCGTATGATTAAAGTCGAAAAGTTTTCTTCTTATTTTATATATATATGTATTTCAGGGAATGCTAAATTATTACTGATTTCAAAATCGATTGAAATATAGCGGTATATTGGAACCTCCTGAAGATATCATGGAAGACTGCAATACTATTACTGAAGGAGGTGAAGGAGGAAGAGGGAGGTGAAGTAGGAAGAGGGAGGTGAAGGAGGAAGAGGGAGGTGAAGGAGGAAGAGGGAGGGTGGAGAAAGGAGGAAGAGGGAGGGTGGAGAAAGGAGGACATACATGAAAGGAAGAAAAGGAGAACGAGAGAGGATTCACAGACACAAAATATTGTAAGAAGATTAAAGAGAAGGAGAAGGAAGCAGGGATAACGGATGGAAAGGAGGAAGAGGAAAAATAACACACATAAATGAAACCGTGTCAAGAGGGGATAGAAGCCTGGTGTCTGTCTGTCCCCACGCTTCCAGTTTAGGGCTCCACTTTAAGGGGGAAGTGTTGTGTTAGTAAATCTGGAGTAACTGAATCCTCCAAACTATTCCAAGCAACAGAACACCATTATTTTTGCTCTTCTGGTCCTGTTTCCTAGCATACTTTGGAAGAATCAAGGCACTCCAATGTAACAATAAAGTATTACCACCTTAAGGGAGAAACTATTGACGTTATATTGGTGAGCTACTTGTTCCACCAAACTATGTCACGAAACAGGTCCCTTCTTCGTAACATTGAGGTGATTTGTTTCCAGGGATGGTTTGCAGGAATCAGCAACCTTCCAATTAACCAAATCGAGGCTTTACCCTGAAAGTAGGTCGTCGGGAATATAGTTCTTTGTTCGTGAACTAGGAAAATAAACCGTAAACACACACAGATAAATAGATACGCAGATACACACAGACAGATAAAGAGATAGATGGATGGCAAGATAGAAAGACAGACAGATAGATAGATAGAAAGATAAAATGGTGAACAGTGGATTGGAAAGATAGGCTAAATATAGACATATATTGTAGATAGTCAAACTGACATACAGAAATACATAATTTCTTCCTTCCTTATTTGCAGTCAACCTTTACTTTTCTCCTTCCTTACCATCCCTCCCTTCTTATGTCCTTCGTTGGTTTGTCCCTTCTTTCCTTCCCTCCATCCAGTGACCTCATGACTGGCCTTTCATCTTGACATTCTTGGATGATTCTCTTTCCTTCCTTTCCTTTTCATCAGTCACTAATGTTGGGATTCTCTTCACTCCCTCCAATCATTCATCTTTTCTCACCTCTCGGTATCTATTTTTCAAAGTAAATTAACTTATCTTTCGAACCCTATTGTAGTGTTCTCTCTCTCTCTCTCTCTCTCTCTCTCTCTCTCTCTCTCTCTCTCTCTCTCTCTCTCTCTCTCTCTCTCTCTCTCTCTCTCTCTCTCTCTCTCTCATTTCATAATCAATTTAGCATACTCTCTTCTTGTCCTCTCTAGTACCTAGGACTAAATAATATCGAAAATACCTGACAAGGGAAAATAGTAATTAGCAAACACAGTAAAAACGATAAACAACAGTAAGAAAAACAGCATCACATCAACAAAGATATTACCACGTACACAATAACACATAAAAACAAAATATATAAACAAGAATAATAAAGCACATGTCAATAGTGAAAATAAGAATAAAGAAAACCTTATTAACGATGAAAAGAGGCAGAAGAAGGAGAAAGAAAGCCAATAACCCAACCAAGTTCCCAAATCTGCCCCCATAAAAATGTTGGGAGAAATGAGGGAGCGGCTCCAAGCGGCTGGAAGTAACTCTCTCTCTCTCTCTCTCTCTCTCTCTCTCTCTCTCTCTCTCTCTCTCTCTCTCTCTGGTCCCATTGTCCTACGGGAGTCTGCAGCCTTAGGGAGGAAAGGGGAGACATGTGGAGATGGAAAGGGGCGAGGGAGGGTGGATGGATGGATGAAGGGAAGTGTGGGAGGGAGGAAGGAGGGAGCAATGTGGATATGGGAATGGGATGGAGTGGATGAATAGAAGGAGAAAAATGGAGAAGAGAGAGGTAGAGAAAAACAGAGTGGAGGGGAAGTGAGGTAGGAAGGAGAGGTATGAATGAAAAAGGAGGAAGAAATATTTGGGGAAATAAGGAAGGAGGCATGGAGGGAGGAAGAATGGAAGGAGGGATGTAAAAAAGAGAAGGAGGAAGAGAGAGAGGGGGGGAGGGAAGAAGGGAGAGACGAAGGGAGTAAAGGATGAATTGAGAGATGAAAGGGAGGGAAAGGAAAAGAGAAAATTGTAGAGGTATAAAGGTTGAAGAGGGGTGAGAATTATAATGGTAGAAGAAGCAAATGATGGGAAGAAAGGGGAAGGGAAGACATGATGAAGGGAGGAATAAGGAATGGCTAGAGATGGGGGAGTGGAGGACGATTAAGGGAAGAAGGAAGGGAAGGAAGGAGGAAACAGAGGGAAGGGGAAAGAGGAAGGAAGGATACGAAGGAAATAAAGGAAGTGATGTAGGAAGATGTAGGAGAGGGAGAGAAAGGAGATGAGGAGGATATTACGAGGGTGTGGAAAAGGAAGAAAGGAGGGAAATAGAGGGAAGCAACAGGGGTGACAGGGAAGAGGGAGGAAAGATGGGTACAGCGGTAGAAAAAAAGGGGGGGGGGAAGAGGAGGGAAAGAAAGAAACAATGAAGTGCTAATGAGAAAGAGAGGGAGAGTCAGGCAAAGAAGAGTTGTAAAAACAGAAGGAAAGGAGGTGGAAAGGCAGGAGAAGAAAGGTGAAGAGAGGGAGAGAGAGAAGTGAAGAGAGGGAGGGAGAGAAGTGAAGAGAGGGAGGGAGAGAAGTGAAGAGAGGGAGGGAGAGAAGTGAAGAGAGGGAGGGAGAGAAGTGAAGAGAGGGAGGGAGAGAAGTGAAGAGAGGGAGCGAGAGAAGTGAAGAGAGGGAGGGAGAGAAGTAAGCGAGAGGCGAGGGAGAGAGACAAATAAGAGAAATTAGAAAGGGGAGGGAAGGAGATAGAGAGAGGCAGAAGGAGAGAGGAGAGAAGAGGGAGAGAGGCAAGCAAGAGGGTAAGAGGGAGGGTTGGGGGAGGAATGAGTGAGTGTGACAGTAGATTTTATTTTTATTGTATAACGAGAGATAAACTATACCATCGGGAACAGGGGAATATAGGGAGGTAGAAAGGAAGAAAAGTGATAGAGAGAAGAAAGATACGGACAAAGGGTAGAGGGAAAGAAGAGACGAAAGATAAAAGAGAAGGGAAGACAGGAGGGAGGACTGGAAGCAATGAAAAGTATGAGAAAAGAAATGGAGAAGAGAGGAAAATGGATACATAGATACAAAGGACCTGCAAACAGCAGCAGACTTCATGGTCATTGCGATGCTGTTTGGCTTTGCTAAATTATCTAGTCAAATAGTGTGAAAGAAAGTATAGTAAAGAAGAAGGAAGAAGAGAATATAGATGAAAGAGAAAATAGGAGAAAGGAAGAAATAGCGATGATGGAAGGTAGGCAGGACTGAAGAGAAGACAGATAAGGAAAGAGGTGGGTGAAAGGTGAGGATAGAGGTGGGTGAAAGGTGAGGAAAGAGGTGGGTGAAAGGTGAAGAAAGAGGTGGGTAAAAGGTGAGGAATGAGTTGGGTGAAAGGTGAGGTGGGTGAGAAGTGAGGGGGTAAAAGCCAGTGGGGTGAGAGACGAGGGGAGAAGAATCAGTAAGGTTAGTGGGTGTAAGGTGAGGGGGTAGAGTCAGTGGGTTTTCAGAAAGGTGAGGAGTGAGACGTGAAGGTGTAAAATGCAGTGAGTGTGAGGCGAGAGGATATGGATCAGTAAGGTGGTGGTGATGGGGTAAAGAACTCGAAGTGTGATGGAGGGAAGGAGGGAAGGAATAGTAAAGACGCTGGTGTGGTTATTACCTTGGTTAGGGAGTCGGCAGGTGCCCGTTAACGTGTGTGGGTGTTTTTTTTTTTTTTCACACACACAACCAACAAGTCCCCACACTCAGCTTTGTGCCTACACACTCAAGGAAGACACGTGCAACTGCTATCACTCATGCACGCAACTACATTCAGCTGCCTTCGAGTGTAGGCTACATATAGGCTACTGCCAATCAAACCAGCCAACACACACACACAAAAACACACACACCTAAAACTTCATTAATATCCTCTCTTTCATAACCACAGGCAAGGATCAACTAGACACATAATATACACAAAAGCCTACACAGATAAAGGCGTACATGTATTTACCTATAGAGAGAAACACACATACAGCCTCCACAAACAGAAACTAACGCAGGACAATAACACATATGCTGACGTAGTGGTTAGTGTACTGGACTAGTAGTCTAACGGTCTGGAGATCGATTCCTCTCAGGTGAGGGCCTGAGAATATTCACTCTCCCGATTTGAGTTTCAGGCACTGACTATAAGGCCACCGAACGTCGTAAAACACCCTCGTTGGTACTATAACAGCTGCAGTATTTGTGAATTAGCAAAACTCGTCAAAATACTGTTACTACAACAAATGTCTACGCACCTGTGCCAACAGGTGTGTGGGAACAATTTGTTTTTGCTGATATCGCTGATTACTTACAGTTCACACAACACTCACAGACATCACACACTTGAATACTTCCACACACTCACACACTATGTTACTTTACAATTACATCGCTAAATATCCATTACGAAGTCGATAGTTGTTAATCCCCAATAACCAACCAACCACTAACTGATCAACAACCAATGACGTAGATAAATATTATGTATATTCATTAATACATTGTTACTATCTTGAACTGATTAATTAAATTCCAGATCTGCTTTATAGGACTCGAAGCAATACCTAATACCGTGGTTTCGTGACAAATTGATGAACAAATGTTAAATTCTTTTCACTAGTGTTTATAACAGCTCGGATTTGGGCCAGACAGTCTGGGGAACTACAACAACAACAACAACAACAACAACAGCAGCTCGGATTTGGTGCCGAAAGTTTAATGTGACGTCACAGCAAGGCACACAACTTATGTCCAGTTTTTACTCCAAGTCAAAAGAACTCCGAGACTTTTTGAGCATGTTTCATTCGCTTCGTTGACTATGAGTTTACAAGGAAAGAAAATCTGAGCTGAGGGAGTGTTTCTTCTATATCATCATAAATGTATATGCAGTCAAGCGATGTAAGTATTGTAACTAGAATATCGAACTACCACGATGATTGAACGGAGTGCACTGTCGTTATGTGCTATAGGCAAAGCTTCTTCTACATTCACAATAGGAGTGGCAATAGAACAAACTAGCGCTTTGGCTATTAATATTTTGTTTTTTACTAAAATTTCAATCGAAACGACGGTTTATGTTGGAAACAACGCAATACGTCCATGTCACACGCCGGATTCTCGGAAATCAAATTTCGCCGGAAGCGAAAGATTAGCGACGCTTGAAGGATAACACACGAATGGAGGGAAATGCATATGAATCAGAACAACACACACACACACACACATACAGCCACCAGACCAAATCTTACTCCCACACGTCCATCAAAGCTCTCTATTCACGTGCCGACAAGAAATGAAAGCAAGTGGCAACAAAGTGCACGAAAACCCCCGGTGGGATGATTACCTTCCCAAACACCACTAGACAAACCACCTTAAATGCTTTGGGTGAAATTGGTATGCAACTGATTCCTCCAAAGTGTGGGAAAAAACAGTCCAAAATAAATAAAAACTAGTAAAGGTAATATGTTGTTTTGATCAGTTTTGAGGACTCGGTTATCTATATTGACAACGTATTGTATACATGATTACTTTCATAAGGGGATCATCTCATGTGGGTGAACTACAGCACTACTGATTCCTCCAAACAACGCTATACAACGAATCAGATCTACTTGTATACCTAGGCACTGGTATGTTTCTTGGCATGGTTTGGAGGCATCAACAACCTTCGATTTGCCAGGAACGTAGTTTGTACTGAGAATAGAAACAAAGATATAGGGAGGTCCGTGAACGAGGGAATATGAACAAATGTGATAAGACTCTAAGCCCTGGTGAACGAGAAATAGAGGCCCTTGATTCCTTTTGACTGTATCCCAAAACAATCTCCTTCAATATAGGTATTGAATGTTACGTGGCAATATTTGATAAGACTCAGTCAGTCACCCCAATTTTCTTATTATATCACAGGGTTTTTATTATTAACACATTTTCCTGAGGGTTATCATAAGTCGTATGTTATTCGCTCATTTACACTTTTGCTGTAACCCTCACAGACTTTCCTAATACCAACAAAGAGTATCAACACAAAACTAACTATACTGTGGTTAGAAATATGATAAAACGGACGATGTGAACTGAACAATGGTCGAAACCTGAATGTATCCACCAGTTCTAACGTAGCATGCAATCTGAGTCAATGTTCATCTCCACCACAGCCGTCTACTCATGCGTCAGACCAGGTGTGGAATTGGCTAACAGAGAGTGTGGTGTAAATTTAGATGAAATATAATGCTTTAGGTGTTGTTGTAATTGAGTTCCAGCAGTGCACGGCAGAGGCTTGTTGCTCTCTCTCCCTCTTCTTCCTTACTTCGTTCTCTGCTTCTTCTTCTTCCTTCCTACCTTCTCTGATTCTCTTTCATTTCTTCCTTTCGTACTTACTCCCCTTTCTCTTCCCTGCCTCTATTCATTCCCCTTTCATATTTCCCTCGTCTTCTCAGAAATATCCACTCATTTCTCTCTCCCCTTCTATACTCCCACATTTCCCCGCCTCCCCACTCCCCTCTCAGGCCTGACCCCAAGCTGATACCACGGCCATTCCCCTCCCTCCCTCCCTCCATGACACACCACATTCTCACACTCCATAAACTCCATTCCCTTCACCCTGGCCACCGCTCCCCTTACACACACACACACACACACACATTACCCTTCTCCTTTCACCCGTATTTTCACTACTATCTCTCTCTCTCTCTCTCTCTCTCTCTCTCTCTCTCTCTCTCTCTCTCTCTCTCTCTCTCTCTCTCTCTCCTTACCACCGTAGATCATTTTTATGTGTGTTTAAGCCAGTTCTATTTCGTTAAGTCCTGTTGCAGTCTATTGTCTAAGAAGTTTGACACGTCGATCAAACATTCTGAGAAGTTCATAATATCGCTTTTGGCGAGTCAATGTACTTCAGCAATCAATGTTCACACCATCGATTTAATATTATGTGCAACACCTTCCAATAAAACAGCTTTGAAAAATTATGCAAACTATAGCTCTTAGTGTCTGTAATATTGGTTCAAGAGATTAATTCAAATGGGTCACTTTCCATCACCACTTGATAATACGAAAATGTGTATTGATGATAATGACAGAGACAGACAGATAAACAAACAGCCAGAGTTAGACAGATAGACAGGTACGCCGTTCTCTACCTTCCTCACGTTCCCTGCTCTTGAGAAAGTTGCTGACAGTTTGGTTCCGTTTCAAGAGGTGAGTATGGGAATAGTAGAGAGAGAGAGAGAGAGAGAGAGAGAGAGAATGTGTTGTGAGTGGTAAGGACGAAGATTGTGGAAGATGAGAGTGAATAGTGTGGAAGGTGAGTGTGGAGGGTGAGTGTGGTGAGTAATATATCTTGTTAACAAGTTTCATAATCACGGAAAGACAGAAGCAGACATAAAGAAGGAATAAATAATATTAAAGAAATGAAAAAGAGTGGAGGAAGGGAAGAGATCACGTACAAAAGAAATTACAAAAACAAATCAACAACTGTGTATAGAAAAAGGGAAAACAGATCACCTTCACATTTTTTTTCATGTGGGTAAACGTTAAAAAAATATTGGGTTTGGATGTTAGTGAAAACGATTTTGCATTTCCTTTCGTTTTCCCCTCGTATTTTATTTTGATGGCTGGGATTTTGACAGATTGAGGGGTGAGCGCCAGTCAACCGCTCCTGTGTATGCTATGCTGCTTTCGGTTCTGATAGAAGAGCATAGCAACATACCACACCAGCATATATACCGAACCCTCATAGGAATTTATCAGGTCAGTATAGTAGCACATAGCGCTGTCGTAGCAACATACATGGCAAGCATAGTACATACCTGGCAAGCATAGCAACATATAATGTTAGCATAGTAGCATACCTAGCTGTCTTATAAACATATGAGAGTCCATCATATCAACATACTAAGCTAGCACAAAGAGCATATTGTGTCATCAGTGCAATATATCACACC
Organism: Petrolisthes manimaculis; assembly: GCA_034508575.1. NCBI lineage: Eukaryota > Metazoa > Arthropoda > Malacostraca > Decapoda > Porcellanidae > Petrolisthes > Petrolisthes manimaculis. The sequence goes on along the minus strand of JAWZYT010003156.1, from coordinate 245,633 downwards.
AGTATAATAGTAACATCTCCTACCTGGATAGCTTAACAATATACCAGGCCAGGATAGCAACACAAAGTAACAGACCAGAATGTCAACATATGAGGCCAGCATAGCGGCATTCCAAGCCGTCACACCAACAATGTGAGCCACCAGAGTAAAATATCAACCACACAATCACAGTCATGCGGGAAGACATTAATTTCTCTAAACTAAAATAATATGTATAGTTTGGAGGAATCATTAGATTCCATTTCCACGATTAACTCTCCATAACTGGCGATAAAAAAAACGATCAGGATTTCGTCCCTAAGTTTGCCAAGGGCTGGTTTGGATAACGGGTGTATAATCATATTGATACAGAATTATTTTTATATACCGGTATGTGAACAGCAGGGAGGAAGATATTTTTACATTAAGTAAAAATGTAACGCTTTCATTTACGGACAACTGAAATGACAAACTGAAGACAACAACACAATCTTTAGCAAAACACTGAATACAGATGAACAATTCCATCCCTCGAATTACCTTCCTGCTCCTCACACGACCTTGAACTTCTCCGCGCAACCCCTTTCAAATTCAAACGACTCTGTCCCCCTACACACGACTTCCTTCTCATTCACACGACCCCATCTCCCTCAGTAAACAACTCCTCCCTTCGCCAACACATCGCTCATAGAAATGATAGAATCCCCGTAGACTTATATAACCCTGAAGTGAATGTAGACGTAACCACACCGACTATAGGCTATGTGTTACCGGTATGAGAAGCTACACACACCCACACCCAGCACGCCGCCCCGCCTCGCTACCAGGACCAGATAAGATAGACATCACTTTGAGGGATCAGATGAGCAGCCTGACAACAAACAAATACTGCGTAAATAAAAATAAAAGACTCGCCCGAACAGGGACTTGAACCCTGGACCCTTAGGTTAAAAGCCTAATGCTCTACCGACTGAGCTATCCGGGCTTCTATAACGTGCACTCAGCATTAGAATATTATTTTTCTTTTATTGTCCTCATATAATTATGTTGTTCTTATTGTGAGTACAGGAACTATTTTACATACCAGTTAACATAATGAATGCGTATTTTGTCTTCCTTCTCTCCGCCCTTGTTTCAGTACCAATTTGAGCTTTCCCTGTTAAACCTGCTCTCAGTCGGATCTTCATATTTCTACTATAGTAACTACTACATTTAGTCGCATTGTCACATTTCTATTAGTACAACATTTATTCTTCTTTATTTATCTCTGTCCTTTGAAATTGGAAAAAAATACAAAAGAGAGAGAGAGAGAGAGAGAGAGAGAGAGAGAGAGAGAGAGAGAGAGAGAGAGAGAGAGAGAGAGAGAGAGAGAGAGAGAGAGAGAGATTCAAATAAGGGAGTAAGTTCATTACTGGAAAAACGTGTGAAAGGGAGGGGAGGAATATAGAATAGACGGTGAAGGAATGGAGGAAAAGAAAGAGATATAAGAGAGGAAGAGAGAAGGAGCTTTAACAGATGTCGGAGGAGGGAAAGAGGGGAGGGAATGGTATCACACACACACACACACACACACAAAGAGTTACTTGACCTACAGTGCTGTATTATATTCTTGTTTGGGTGTAAGTAATTTTCTGTATTTACTTACGACCAGAATGTGTCTAAAACAACAATTACTGTATAATGTTATCATTCTGGTCGTAATTAAACACAGAAAATTACTTACACCCGAACAAGAATATTATACAACACTGTAGGTCAAGTAACTCTTTGTGTGTGTGTGTGTGTGTGTGTGTGTGTGTGTGATACCATTCCCTCCCCTCTTCCCTCTTCCGACATCTGTTAAAGCTCCTTCTCTCTTCCTCTCTTATATCTCTTCCCTATTAATTACTAATTCCTCTCGTTTTCTCTGCTGTTCATTAGTATCCTTTGCTCCTCTCTCTCCCTTCATTTCTTTCCCCGTATAGCCTATCTCTCCAGACGAGATGTTTCCCTATTGTTCTTAACTTTCTCTCTTTCTTTTCTTCCATTCCTTCACCGTCTATTTTATATTCCTCCTCTCCTTTCCACACGTTTTTCCAGTAATGAACTTACTCCCTTATTTGAATCTCTCTCTCTCTCTCTCTCTCTCTCTCTCTCTCTCTCTCTCTCTCTCTCTCTCTCTCTCTCTCTCTCTCTCTCTCTCTCTCTCTCTCTCTCTCAAGGGTAGAGAAATAAAGAAGTGTGTTAGTAGGGTAGTGATTATGACGAGTGTTTGTGAATGTTTATGCATGGTAATTGTATTTTCTTTGAATTATTGTGTTCATGGCACCTTACTCTATCATTATCCTTTCTGCCTTCTATCCTACTGTATACACCCCTCCTCCGTTGTGATCTCACTACGACCCCCTAATCTCATCACTTTCCCTCTCCCCAATCCTTATTTGTTCACTTCCATGCTTCCAACCTATATCCTCCTCCCCTTTTCCACCTCCCTTCCCCATCCCCTTTCGTCCTATAGTCCATACCTTTTAATATTAATTAACAAGAGTATACAAAGGAGGTAAGGGATTATAATGGGAAGGTATGGTGTGTGAATATAGAGACAGTGATGGAGTATACTGTATATGGATGATGTAAGCTGGTTAGTGTTTTATAACCTATTTTACTGCATCCCCCTCCAGTCCTTATCCTCACCCCCTCTCCTTCCTGGCAGTACTCCCTCCCTCCCCACTGTAAAATCTCTCATCTCCAATGCCTGGTTCAGTGGCCTGTGAGGGTATCAGTCGATGAAACACACACGTGTGTGTGTGTGCATGTGTGTGTGTATATTGCCACATGTTATGGTGGTGGCTGCTCGATGCCGCTCCACAACACCACCACCTACTCACGTCGACAATACGTGTGAGTACGACAATACGTGTCTCGTCGTGACAACTTCAGCAATGTATTGTAGTTACCCCTAACATCTGCACTATTCTTCCCAAGCAGACCTTCCATCATTTCTTCTCAATGCTCATACAATTGTTCCTATTCGCCACTCTTAACCCATCCACTTAGATCAGAAAACTACAATTGGCCACCGAAACCCCTGCAACCTCTTTTAAAAACCCATTCAATGCCAAAGCCAATCAAAACTTGGTGCAAAATATAGTGTTATCGAGTAGTTGCGAACGCGGGGCCGTAAAAAATATTTTTGGCAGGAGGGCGTGTGGAGCTTTTACCCTTCTCGTTGTTAGTTTTCATTATAACTTTTTGATCGAATTCTGATGCGCACGTGTTTTCGTTTAATTTATCTGGGTTTATGACTGAGTCCTCCATAGTCAAAAACAGGTGCACTCCACTCCACCCATCCGGCCGTGGCTTTCATAGTGATATCTATATATCAGACACGCCAGCTGCAACACACACACACACACACACACACACACGCATGCATACACACACACGCACACGCACACGCACACGCACACACACACATACTACCTGGTTAATTAATCTCATCAGCTTCACGTTTATCTGTCCTAAACTAAGCTCATTGGTCGGCTTAACTATTGAAAGTGGGGGTAAACGTTGGTTACAGCATCATGCCTCAGAGAATTTCGTTGTAAATAGCTAAAATAAAACCATGAACTGCTTATCAATGTTACTATCTAGATTTAGGCCAAACCCAAGACAAAAATAAAAACATTACGATATCTCATGCAGCCTTTAATTAAGTATATAGAGGTCTATAGTAGTTCGGATGTAATGACTGTTTATATATCCTATGTGTGTGTGTGTGTGTGTGTGTAAAAGCATAAGTAGAAGTGGAACCTGGGCACAAAGGAAGCCACACGCACCACAACGGTCTTTTTCGCACGCACACACATACACGCACGCACACACATACTCCCAATGTTGGCGATGAACCTAAAAGGCAAATAGCAGCTAAAGTTAGGGATGAGCCACTAAGTCTAATGTCAGTATGTAAGGCTACTGATAAAAAAAAATAAAATAAAAAAAAATAATAATAATAATAATAATAATAATACAAATACAAATACAAATACAAATACAAATACAAATAATAATAATACAAATACAAATAATAATACAAATAATAATACAAATACAAATACAAATAATAATACAAATTCAAATAATAATACAAATACAAATAGAAATAATAATACAAATACAAATACAAATACAAGTAATAATAATAATAATACAAATACAAATACAAATAATAATAATAATAATACAAATACAAATACAAATACAAATACAAATACAAATAATAAAAATACAAATACAAATACAAATAATAAAAATACAAATACAAATACAAATACAAATACAAATAATAAAAATACAAATACAAATAATAAAAATACAAATAATAATAATAATAATATAATAATACAAATAATAATAATAATAATAATAATAATAATAATAATAACCCATTGACGACGCTTAGCTACGTGTTCTTCAGCTCAAGTTAATGCATATTTTTATTTTAAAACTACAGGTACAATATCCAGGGCTAGTGCCATTGAAAATACCAGAAGAAATACCATACTAGTGTCAGTGAACATACCAGTGCCGGGACTTGTGCCAGTGAAAATCCCAGTGAATATACCAGAGGGAATACCAGTGCCAGTGCCAGGAAGGACGGGGCAGTCACCCTTGAACCAGCAGCAGACCACACGACCACCAGAAAAAGGCCAGTCTCTAATTTTCCACTTCGAGGAGAGAGAGAGAGAGAGAGAGAGAGAGAGAGAGAGAGAGAGAGAGAGAGAGAGAGAGAGAGAGAGAGATTAATGAATGACTGTGTGTGTGTTAGAGTTGATAAAGGGAGGGAGATATGTATGGGGGAAAGGAAAAGGAAATAAATTGTAAGGATGTAGAGATATTTTGGAAAAGGAAAGAAATGTTAGGAGAAGGGAAGAAAAATAAAGAAGGAAAGAAAATAAAGGAAGGAGAAACTCTGTCGGAAAGAATCAGGAAGGAAAAAAGAAAGACTAATAGAAAAGAGAGAGAGAGAGGAGGAGGAAAGAGTGTGGAAGAAAAAGTCAGGAGAGGGATTAAAAGAGGAGGAAGAGGAGGAGGAGGAAAAGATGGAACAAGAAATGGAAGAAAATAAGCATGTGGAGCGGAAAGGTGGTCGGAAAGGTCAAAGGAGAGGCTGTTTGAAGGGAGGAAGGAGGGAAGGAGGAGAAGGAAAAGTTGGGGGAGGACAGGAGGGAAATAATAGAAATGGAGGAAGGGAAGGAGGGAAATAGAAGAGGTATAACGGAAGAAGGGAAGGAGGTGTGGGGAACAGGAGGGAAAGTGGATGGGGATAGAAATTGATAAGGTGACCGAATGGAAGAAGGAATGGAAGGAAGAAAAATGGAGGAGGGCTGAAGTAGAAAGGTAAAAACAGAACGAAAGAAAATTAGACAAACAGATGTGTATGACAGATAAAATAAGGAAAAAAGAACAAATAAAACGGGGTAAGGACAATAAAATGCTTAAGAAAGGAGGAAAGACAATAGAGAGATAATGAATGACCAGGACAAAAAGACATTGGAGGATAAAAGGTTGAAGTGCATTTGAGAAAAGTAGAGAGAGGGACGAGAAGAAGGGAAGGGAAGGGTGGCTTGGAGTATATAGAGGAAGGACAGTTGTAGGAAGATAAAATGGGAAGAGGAAGAGGGGAAGAGGGGAAGAGGAAAAGGGGAAAAGGGAGAGGGAGTAGGAAGGAGTGATAAGAATAATACAGAATATGGAAGATGAGGATTGTTGATAGGAAAAAGATGGAAACAGGGAAGGGAAAGATATGAAAACTTTGTTGACAAAATAAACGGTTCTAGATTAATGATAACTTTCCCCTGTCAAAATCAAAATTATATACAAGTCAAAGTTTCTCTTGACGGTTAAATAAAAAAAAAAAGCAGACGATTCCTCCTAAATTGTGCCACGAAACAAATCTTCTATTAGTAACCCTGAAGTCATCTGTTTCCTGGAATAGTTTGGAGTACCTTAGTAGCGTTCTAATTCACCAGCAAGATATTCTCTCCTGAACAAATGGCTGACGTTAAAAGAGGATGCAAAAAGAAGGGGAAGGTCGGGAAAGAGGCAAAGGGGAAACGAAGCAGAAAAAGAGAAGTTGGAGAAAGAAGTGACGTGGAAAAGATGTGAGGGGGGAGAGAGAAATGAGGTGGAAGTGAAGTGAGATGAAAGAGAAAAGGAGGAAGCAGAGAGGGGAAGTAGAAGGCAAGGCACCTGTATAATTACAGTAGATGAATATATGGTACAGTTGCAGGCAAAAGTTTGAATACATAGAGTTATTTAAGGACTCTGAGATCGTGTATGTGACTTGGTGGCTTCTGATTGCTCCTAACTATGCCACGAAACAAGCTCCTTCAATATAGATGGTGTTTAGTGGCACTGATTAAAGGACTATAGGCTAACTAACCTTCAGTTTTCTGACTACATCACGGGGGTATGTTAACACTTCTCTTGGACAAACTGGAACTACTGTACCTTCAGCGGGCCACATATTATGGACGAATGGGCGAGCTACTGATTCCTCCAAACTATATAACAAAACAGACCTCCTACTCTTATAGTGAAGCATTAGTCTATTTTCTGTAATATATTCATGGAGAACACCCTGTTTTCCTGTAAATTACTACTCTATTCAAAGTAATAAAAATTTGCATTTGAATGCTTCGAGTAATTAACTGGGAATTTCACAAAAATACAGGAGGATGTGATAATATTAATTCTATTAGAAAGATTTTTTATATCAATACTGAGAAAATTCTGAAAAGAAGACAATAAAAAGTGTATCCGAAAATAGAGAAGAAATTATACATGCAGTAGAGACGAAATAATTTGAATGTCAAGAAAAATTAAAATTAAATTCATGGAAAAAGGAAGGTACGGAACTTACGATCAAGAGGGGAAGTCACACAAAAACTTATATTGAAAGTTACGAAACATTCCAATAGAAACACAAACAACGTGGCCATTCCTGCCTATATACCGTATGTGTATGTAACAGCAATCTAAATTTTTCGCCAATAAAACAATATTAATTTCAGGGTCCGCGCGCCGTAGAGCCGAGTTCAGCTTGCAGAATGTGTGCGAAAAAATATATATAAAAATAGAGGAGGAGGTATATGGTATCAAAGATGAACAAGGAACAATAAAAGGGCTCTGTGATCGTGTTTGAAAATTGGAGGCTTCTCATTCCTCCTGACCATGCCACGAAACAGACTCCTTCCATATAGGTGGTGTTTCCTGGTAATATTTGGAGGACTCGTATATCTCCAATTTTTCTGACTACATCACGTGGGTCCTTAAGTGCTACTCTCGTTGTGTCAGAATTTTTCGACATAAATGTGCATAATTCTGTATCATATATCGCCACCGTATATAATTCCTATAGAGATCGGCTATTCTCCTGTGATTAAGGAGATGATACACTTTAGATACATTGGAGTGCCTTGATTCCTCCAAAGTATGCCAGGAAACAAACCCAGATGAAGAAAACTAATGGTATCCTGTTGCCTGGAATAGTTGGAGGAATCATAATCTCCAAAAATGTCAAAACTATACCCTCTCCTTAAATTGGGTGTCTATTGAATCTTCCAAACTATGTAGAATATGAAGCTACATTAGTATATCAGTAGGGGTTAGTTTTATTTCACAATGCGTCAATGCTATACCACGTTCAGTTCTTCACCTAATTTTCTTTTCATTTTATTTCCTTCATGTTTGTTGTTCCTCCTCTCTATCTCCTTCTCCCTCGTACAGCAGGGTCTTTCAGGCCTAGTGTGGTCTTATTTCTTTCTATTTAGTTCAATTTATATATAGGCTTAGGACAGTTTGAAACAATGTGTAAACCTCTAAACTGACTACGGAAGAGTACACTGTATATCCCCTTAAATATTATTGTATTGTGTGTCTGGGTATCATAGTACTGTATGTATGTATGTATGTATGTATGTATGTATGCGTGTGGTCATGGTTGTTGTCGACACAGTGATATTGGCCCCGTTGCAAGTTTTATGGCTGTGACCTGAATGTTAGCGTGTGTTGGTGAATATGTGTTGGAGAGTGAGTTTGTAAATGTTTTAGTGTGAGTGCATGTGGGCGCGCGCGCTCGTGTGTGTGTGTGCGTCCACTGAAATGTTATGTTTTCACAAAACCATGAGGGAAAACAGACAAAGCCAATTCCAAAGGCCAGACCAGACACCTTGGCCAATTGTAGAATAAGATCATTGCTAAACAGAATTCATATTTACGTCAAATCATGTTTCACAGAACGCATATAACATAGGCTATGTGACTATTACCAATACAAAACACTATAGAATGATTAATGTAATAGTCATAAAATAAATTCCTTGCACGAACGTGAAATTTATTTAAAAATGTCATTCCGTATATTATCACCAAATCCCAATCTTTTTTCTCTAATATACTTGGTCATAAATATGGTCACTGCTTGTATATTTGTAATTTGTGTGGAACAATAAAAATGACCCTATCAATAAAGATAAAAAATACTGCATTTAAATGAAAATAATAGTATTCTATGACATACCGGTAACTTTCTAGCGTAATTGTATGACTCGTGATCTGTATTGTGATGAGAGGTTGAATAAGCAATGGGAAAAGGCTATGAGGACGGGAGGGGTTTTAATGAAGGGAAATGATGATAAGGATAAAACAATGTAATTTTAGAGTAACATTTTAATATTGGTAAAAACGCACCGTTTCTCGTCTACTGTAGATAACACGACCTTAGATTATTAGCCTATATTCTCCTCTAAGATTCAGACATATGACTGGTACCGTATACATAAATGAACCACCAGGAAACGGAAATAATATATATCCTGTTATATGTTATATTTCAAACACATTCGTTAATAAAGGCTACAACACGTGTCGACAGAGTAGGAGGAGATAGGAAGAGGAAAAACAACTACAGAAGAACCTGAAGCCCTGAAGTAAAGACCATATGGTAGTAAATCACTGTGGAAATGAACGGTAAAGAGCAAGACGTGTAAACACGCGATTAGAACGGGGACTGGGAAGAAAGAAGAGACACTTCCACGTAGCCTACACTCACGACAAAAAGTCCCACCAGTCAGCACACACACACACACACACACACACACACACGAGACCATGCTCGGAAAGCGCGATAACACATACCATTAAAAGAGCGGTGTGGTTACTGAAGTATCTAATGTGATATCAGCGGTTGGAGGGTAACTATCGATCCTGTACTGGTCACCCAGCGACCTCAACGTGTCAGTCACTACGTGACACACGGTCCAGGATTCATAAAGTACTACTACACTTTCTGGATCCTGACACCCCAAGTCCATAAAATCCGCCTCATATAGTTGACGTGGTTTTAAGGTGGTTTTGATATTGTACAATAGATTTTATTGTTATTGAAAATCAACAAATGAAATAAAAGTTTGATACACGACGGTGATATATACTGTATATAATAGAGCGGACAGTATTGAAGGACGGGTGTATATCTTAGCAATGTATAGTCGGCAACATGTATTCGTCCTGCTCAGTTCTAGTGACAGAAGTCTGATGATTTGTTAACACTGTAGGCAATGAGAGTTGACAAATAAAGTATTCATGCTCACATCAAGATTCATTTACCAACAAGCACTGGGTAGATTTATATCATATTTTTCAACTCTCATACAGTGTTACCAGCCTCCTCACACTCCAACTGAGCAGGACGCATGTCTATTACCGACTGTACCAACAAGAAAAGTACTTCAGGGGAGAAAAGTAGACATGGATACGCCTAAGGCATATTAGATATTTTTGTTTCCGTTTCATGGCCAGGAGTACTAGGTAACTGTATGTGCAGCGTGAATTACACTATTTACGTTCAATAGCGAAAGTAAAGTAATATGTACAGTAACTGTCCCGTTTTAAATTTACTCTATCTGAGATTAGTAAAGGTGTATATATCCCGAATCGGCCAATAATATCGTGCTTCAATATCATACTTCCACCTCCCCGTGGTGAGCAGGGGGTAACAGATGGTACGGTAACGTCTGGATCAAGTTTCGGTGGAGAACACGACTCATTTCTAAAACACGAATCCGTGCACTTTTGTAACACACGCACACATGGTCATACGCACACGAACACACACACTGACGGCAAAAGGTTAACGGGAACAATGAATGCAAAATGATGATAAACGACAACGCGACCCCTGGCAATCCAGCATAAACTTTTGCCTAATGAGTCAGCGTAAAGGTAATGGGAACAATGAGCAACTGACGTCAATATTGCACCTGTTTTGCTCGGAAACTTACAGAAAAGTGGAGTTATTGCCGTCATGAGGAAAGGCCCTAGTGACAAAATTGACTAGAATGACGTGGATGAGAACGAAATTTGTGAAATGGAGCAGCTTTAATTATTCACGAGTATGTATAATAATATGGTGAATGTGTGCGTCGGAAAATGTGGATTAGAATTGGGTGAAGCAAGAAAGTTGTGTATAATATGGCAGTGTGGAAGATTCAGTATGAGGAGGGCATGTATGAGGGTTTACATTTACAATCCGTTTTTAATTTGAGAGTTCAAATAACGGCTCCTTTTATACTAAGAGTAAATGAAACGACTTAATTAAGCGCCTATCACACTGGGCTGTATTTCCGTGGACATCGCGTTTTCGTATACAAAGCCCACGACTTCCATCGACAAGCTGCTGTATTTTGTCGACAGAAAGACTGTAGGGTACAGTACATGGTACATGGAAATTATGGGAAATCGTCTATATGTCCACGGAAATGTTGGGAGGTCAAATGAGATATTTTAGTCATTAGTTAGGAAATAAATAAAAGAATATCAAAGTAATTGTATATAAACGCATATTTGGATATTTGTAACATCATACGGCATTATAAGAAAGAGTAGAAGAGGAACTTTTATAATTAATGTCATTGTATCCTCATTTGATGGTTTTTATATTTTGGGGCGACCATAGAGCGAAGGCTCAGACAAACAGTGAGGAGAAACCAGTTTCCCTGCAAAATGTCTTCGTGATAAGAGTCCAAAAGTTTTCCTAAGGTTCACCATGATGGATGTTTACAGTCCAAGGTCTACGGAAAGTATTAACGAAAGCTCGTTGTGTGTGTGATTGAAAGCTGACGCTATGGGGTAATAAAAGTACATGACAATTTTAGACTGTAGACGGAAATAGAGCCCAGAGTGACAGCGCCTTTAACTGACAGCACAGTAGAAACAGAGAAGAATGATAATGCATTCTCTGGGAAGAATAAGAAAAGGAGGAAGAGAACCTGAAAGGAGAGGAAGTGAAGGGACCATGCAACAACAAGGAGGGAGGGAGGAGGGAGGGAGAGATGGGTTATTAAGACGTGCAGCAGTGGAAAGTTGGAGGAAAGACTCCGTCAAGTTGGGAGACATTTCAAGGTCAACAACAGCTCTTACAATACTCGAGGTCCATGACTCACTCTGGTGAAGGAATAAGGTAGTTTATTCATCATTACGTGTGTACATGATAAGAGCACAGTGGTAATGCTCTGACTTATCTTCTTGATGGTAAAGTGATAATCAAGCCTATCTTGACAATGAGTGACAGACGACGTCACTACAGATTCTAGTATGCGATTCTGATTCGTGACATTTTTGTACGTCTACTGACTCTACTTGTATGCATGTATGTGTGTATATATGTACGTATGTGTGTATGTATGTATGTACAATCATGGTCAATAATAATCCTATACATATGGATAACTCAAACATATTATACTGTCTAAGGTTTTCATATTCTCCTATGATGTTATTGTTTTGAATAGTGTGTAACTGATTGAAATAAATTAAAAGATGCTGCTCAACTTATTTATTGAAATTTTTTCGGGCTAAAGAAGAGGAAATCTGTAGAACATTTTTTTGAGTGATCCAAATGTGGATGAATATTATTGATCACGACTATACATTACGTACGTGTGTATGTATGTATGTACTACTTAGGTATGTATGTATGTCACCAGATGCGTAAGACGCATGTGTTTCCTGCTATTGTGGTCTGAGAAGGAATGTGGCTCCACTTACTGTACTTCCCTCCCTCTTGTTTTATTCACCTCTGGCCGTATGTCACCCTTGGCTCCACTTGGCCTCATGTCACCTCCAACCCTTACCTTTGGCCTTGCACTTTATCACCCTTGGCCCCCTGGATCTATGTCACCCTTGTACCCCCTTGGCCTCACCTTTTGTTACACTGCCCACCCTTCCTACACCTCATGTTACACCCCCTGGTGGATGCAAAGACAGATTTGCCACTGCACTAAAGGTATACGGCACTACCCTGTCGGCAAAAAAAATTATTGTTGAGGATAGGCAATGGTACTTCAAGACAAACTTTCACGCTTAATATAAAGAAAAACAGAGTCAAAAATATTAGCCCGAACAGGGACTCGAACCCTGGACCCTTAGGTTAAAAGCCTAATGCTCTACCGACTGAGCTATCCGGGCCACTGAGTGGTGTAGTGTGTGGCCTTGAGTACTATATACAACACTTGTGGGCCGTAGAGACACCTTTCATACATGCGTTTTGTTCTGTAGCGATATATTCACAGAAGCCGAAATCAAATGCTTTTTTGTTTAAGCAATAAGATACGCTAATGGACAACAAGCAAAGAAAGTCGGTAAAAATCATTTCCTTCCTGAGTGAGCTATCCACACTGATACACCAAAGTCCTATTATTCTTTTCGATTTATTTTCAAATGCGACAAACACTAAGCATCACAATAATCGAACCCATGAGCGTGTCTAGTTATGGATGTTCATCAAGATGTGTGGAATTGAAGGCTAAGAAAGGAGATAACGTTAGTCCTGGAAGGCCCAGTAGCACGACGGAGAAAGAGACAGAGAAGAAAGCGAGTGTCTCTCTCTTTCAAACTAGTGACCTGATTTTCACTGTTCTAATGCCGTATTTTACCAGATGAAGTGCAATAGTCATGGATAATCGATGTATATTTTGCTTCAGTACTTGTTCAAGCTAAACTGACATTTTTGTTCCGATCTTGGCCATAGAGATATACCGGTACGGTATTGACTATTGGTTGCAACTACACTCGTGGCTGGATGGATTAATGGACAGCTGAATGTTTGTATACTGTACAGGTAGAAAGGAGCTAGGGAAAAATGAAAGATGGGGGAGGGAAGTTAGGGATGATGGAGAAGACAGGTGGAAGAGGAAATATATAGGGACATGTGAAAGACTTGTGGAAAAGAGTTAGGGACAGGTGGCAGACAGGTAGCCTAAGGTAAACATAGTGTACCTACAGACAGAGAAGCCACAAACAGATATCAGGAAATCAGTAGCATTACGGGAGGCTAAAATTCTGTTGTCAGCCATCTGGAGGCAACTGATTCCTTCCTCCTCCAAGCTGTAACAAGAAGCAAATAATTACCTCCGTATAATTTGTGTGAGTCCTGCAGTGCCACGGGTTGGAGGAAAGGGTTGTCTCCAATAGCCTATAATATTATACACCAATATGTTTCAAGTTTTAGTTTAATTTGTCTCGGATTTCCTTACAGTTACCGAAAATATAACTGACTGAGGGTTGCTGTACATTTTCGTCTTGATAAAAAAAAGGATACATAGCCTAAATAATAATAATAATAATAATAATAATAATAATAATAATAATAATAATAATAATAATAATAATAATAATAATAATAATAATAATAATAATAATAACAATAATAACAATAATAACAATAATAACAATAAGAAGAAAAAGAAGAAGAGAACAAAGAAGGATGATGATAAAATAACATTAGTGTGGTTTCTGTCACTGGTTGGATGAACTGTATGTCTTTATGTTGTTGACTATGTTTTACCTCCTTTAGGCAAGCAGGGACTATCAACCCTACAGCCGGGGAGGAAGTGGTCAGGCCAAAAACACCTCTAATCGTGGGAGACTGCACGAGGAGGAGGAGGAGGAGGAGGAGGAGGAAAAAGGATGAGTAAGAGAAGGAAAAAGGAGAAGGATGAGGAAGAGAAGGAAAAAGGAGAAGGATGGGGAAGAGAAGCAAGAAGGAGGAGGAAAAGAAGCAAGAAGGAGAAGGAGAATGAGAAGGAGGAGGGGAAGGAGGAAGACGAAAAGAAGGAATACCCATGATAAAAAGTTAACCAGATTTTTACGATTAAAATATAAAATAAAAGAATGGAAAGGTAATGTAGAAGGAGCGGATACACATGGCTTATACAGGGAAGTTCATGGACCCTGTGATGTAGTAAAAAAAAAAAATTGGAGGTAACTGAGTTCATCAAATATTGCCACGAAACACCACCTACTGTAGGCTATATGGAAGGAGCTTGATTCGTGGCATGGTCAGTAGGAATCAGAAGCCTCCAATATTATTCTCATACACGATCACAGGGTGGAAAATTAACAGGTAACCGATTTCTCTATACTAATCCAAGAAATGGGCTACTTTAATGGAGCGTATTGCACTTGTCCTGTTTCTTGGTATAGTTTGAAGGATTTAGTAACTCTCCAATCAGTCATCCAAAAGTAATATTATATTACTTGTACCTCTTTAAATCACGAACATTTTTCACATGACATTTATCTTATTATTTACTTTGAGGTCGTTTACTTCCTGGCTTAGCTATATAGGAGGAATCAGTAGCCCTTCAATCCACCCACAAAACATTCTCCCGTTAATGATGATGTTGACGGAGTTAGTGTTGGGGAGTGATGGAGGGATGTGGTCTGTGGTGTTCTACTCAAGAGCTGTGGGTTCCCAGGAGACAATTGTGGCAGACAGCAGAACATTTCCACAGTGTGTTAGATTGGAGGCCATTATATTGTCCAGATTAGTGGTTTAATCATCACGAAAACCCCACAGATGTGCTACGTTTCGGCTTGGCTTGCCTCGGCTTGGACTCTCTCCAGGTATTGTTTTGAAGTTAGAGGGTTTTCTTAATTACCACTCTGCATTCACGATATTGTTAATTTTAGAATAGGTTGTTGTCGTCAGTTGGGATTTAACACAGTGAGTTTAGCGCAGTGACCCGTATGTTGAGTTGGATAGGGAATGCATACAAACAGATAAATAAATATGGCAATAGGTATACGGATAATAGCTTTGACTCTTTAATAAAGCATAGGCCTAGACGGGAACAGTTCTTTGGACCTTGCGTGGCACTACCATACTAAATGAACCACGGTATTTAAATACAAGTCTCGTATCCTAACACGCCCCACTGGATTTTGTTTTGGAGGGAAAAGGCAGAGTAAGAAACCCCCCACCCCTTTTTTCCCCCTTCCCTTCCAAGATGGCTGGCGGGAGAGTGTGTTCCTGGTAAACATTAGGGCTTCCCTGGGGCCGCGTCGAGAGAGGCTTAAAACACAAACAAAACTGGCGCTCGGTCTCACATTGTTATTCCAGTTTGCTCCGAGAGAGGGGGTCAATGTAGCGTGAGGACCTGGGGGTAAAACCCACTATGGGAGGGAGAGGAAATTGGGTCATACGTTGCGCTATCGGGATTTTTCTATTATAGTTTGAGCTCAGCACATTTACATTTCAAAATATTCCTTTCCCGGGAGGCCACGGAAGCTTATGGTCCAGCTGACTTGCATATCTACGAATGTGTTATCAGATACAAACAGCTTTTACAAACATACATACATGCAGTAAGAATGTATATATCGTATGTATGTTTTTGATGTGACTCATCCAAAGTATTTTACCAGCACAGTTCATCTTGTAACATCATGAAATGCAAAATACAATAACAGAAGGACAATATCTAATTTGAAACTCTGGATCTTTCATTACATAATAAGTTTTCGCTATAGACATTTCCCTTATCCGAAAACTACAGTACGTGACCTGAATTAAAAAAGCAAGATTATTGAAATAACTAATGATGCATTAACTCTAACGCTTTGTAGTGATCGGGCTACTGAGGTTATGCCTTTCCAGGATATGAATATTCTACAAGCATCGAAACGGTTATATTAACTTCTGGAACTCCAACGAAAACTTTACAACGTGAAAACTATGTAGCTGTCGGCTTCCAAAAGAAGGGGAGAGAGACTTTTTTCTGATACGGTTTTAATATTTCAGATTACCCATATATATTTATATATAAACACACACACACACTCAGAGAGAGAGAGAGAGAGAGAGAGAGAGAGAGAGAGAGAGAGAGAGAGAGAGAGAGAGAGAGAGAGAGAGAGAGAGAGAGAGAGAGAGAGAGAGAGAGAGAGAGAGAGAAGGTAGGTAGTACGAGTACAAACAAAACAAGGGAGGGAAGCGGAAGGTGAATAAAGGGAGGGAGGAAAAACAGATAGGAGGGGAGGGAGAACTGATTGGAGGGGGAAAGGGAGGGAAAACACGTAGGAAGGTAGGGGAAGGGAAGGAGGGTGAATAGGTAGGAGGGGAGGGGAGGGGAAGGAGGTAGAATAGGTAGGAGGAGGGAGAATAGGTAGGAGGGGAGGGGAGGACAAAACCATAACTACACTTCCGCCCATCAGGCAAGAACGGCATAAGGAGAGATAGGAGGAAGGAAGGGATAGGAAGAGGAAGGAAGGGATAAAAATGGAGAGGAAGGAAGGAAGGAAGGAAGGAAGGAAGGAAGGAAGGAAGGGGGAAGGAAGGATAGAAGATGAGAAAGGAGTGGATGGGATGGAAGGGAAGGGAAAGCAAGGGATGGATTCACTGATTAATATAAGGCGCCGTAACAGTGAGGTCATGTGACGCCTGAGGAAGAAAGCGATTGAGACGTGGGGCAGTAAACACAAACGGCAACAGATGAAAAACAAAGGACAGATAGAGAAGTGAAAGCCCCATTTAGTCACCTTTTACGACAAGCAGGGATACTGGGGGAGGGATTCTTATAGCCCCCCCCCCCCCACACACACACACCAGTGAGGGGGGGGGGGGGAGCCAAAGGACAGAACTTCAAGGGATAGGAGTGGCGGGGGAGATATAAACCAATCCCAATAAGCCAGTCAAGATGTTAATAAATCACAAAATCTGATCTAAAATGTGCGTTTCCTGAGCCACTGTGCGTTTTGGATAACACTGCTACAAAAAACACCCTCTTCTCTTACATTGTGGCAGTCTGTTTTCTTGCACAGTTTGGAAGAATCAGTAGCGCCGCAGTGAGACAAGGAAGGAAGGTAAGAAAAGGCACAAACAAGCGAAGGGGAGGGGAACGAAAAAGAAGGACTGGAGGGGGAGGAACGAGGAAGGGAAGTGACAGGAAGGTGTGAATTATACCAAAATCCGCGCGCATCCAGGAAGTAAACACCCTTCACACTCACTACGCCCTGCCCTGTCCTGTCCTGCCCTGCCCTGCCCTGTCCTGTCCTGTCCTGCCCTGCCCTGCCCTGCCCTGCCCTGCCCTCCCCTGTCCTGCCCTGCCCTGCCTGGCTAATACACACGTGGCGACTTTGTGCGTCATTAATTCAACACATTCTCTAACATATTCAAAATATATCTTTATCGTATTCGGCCGCCTCAGTGGGAACAGATCAAGATCTAAACGGAACAGATTATTTAGATCATTGACCAGGGATTGTGATTTAGGTGTTGGAGTCTCACGTGACAAGAATGAAAGTGTTGTATAGAAGTTTTTCATGTCCTTAAAAGTTCACCAAACATAAACTCACGCTCACCAAAACACAAACATATGCTCACCACATACCACATACAAAAACATACTCACCAGACACAAACACATGCTAAACAGACACAAACACATGCTACAAAAAAAAAGTAAAAAAAAAACTCGCTCACCAACACATTGTTATAATAATAATAATAATAATAATATTAATAATATAGAGTATTATATGTACTATCATTATATTCCTTTATCTCCTCCCTGACACACACACAACACAGTGGTTGCCATAACACCGAGGGCAACAATAACATTAGGTAAGCCTTTTCATATCACTGGAGCTCCGGTAATGAGGCCGTTGCTAATTAATGCTTCATGGGGCAGGCTTAACCTTCTCTAATACACAATATTATATGTACTACAAAATAATATATTAATTATTAATGTTTCGTGTACAACAGCAAATGTTCAGTAATGTGTCCATTCCTTACCAGCGAACTAGTTTACATCATCTCATTAAGTTTACTTCTAATCTATACTGATTATTCCAAAATATATTCCTGGCAAAATCGACACGATTGATGATAGTACTTCTTGAAACATGTATAAGGGTTTGAACACCTAAACGCAATACTTCCAACACGGATGTAAATGTCCGTAGCATTGTCGACCATGCTACAAAACAGGTTTAAGGCTCATGTGTTCGGGTCCTACTTCTACCATTTTGGTATTAGTACTGTATACTGATCGATTGTCAATGCCCATCTTTTGCCAGATGTCATTATTCTCAAAGGGGATACCATGACAGAAACTCAGAGTCCGAAGTGAACAAAGCTATACCCTTTCACACCAAACGAACCAACTCACCCTCCCTAAATACCAATAATTCCCGTAGGAATTATTATTATTGACTTGACACTCTTGACAAGTGCTCCACATTCATTCGATCCAACTCATCTGTCTCGAAACTTGGATTAAGATTATAACTGCACAGCCAGACGTTAGATATTTTGTAACTATATAATATTATAATAATGTATTTGATTTGTGTTGTATGTATGTATGTATGTATTTCATTAGTACTATTTTGTTATTTATTAGCTTTGGGATATTATGATAATTATTATTATGTGTTTTATGTATGAGAGTGTGGGCAACACACAAAAGCCAGTCAGGGTTTTCATGGATCAGTCTGTCTCCTGCAGTCCTGCTTCTGCTTCGCTTGGATATATATACTGTATAAGTATTCTGTGGAATTCAGTGTCAGACTCAAGGCTGACTGTGCTGTTCTGTTACTCGTATGTATTATTTATTATATTATTATGTATTATAGGTGTATATATTTTGTGTGTTGTTAGTATTTTGGGGGTATTTGTTAGGTCTTTGGGATATTTGTTAATTTGTGGTTTATTTAATATATGAAACTTGGTAAAAGTCTCTTTGATTACTCAAACCTTCACTCATGTTCATAAAGAGGGAAAAGCAGTCTGAAAAGGAAATTATTTTTGCTATTGTTACGTGTTTGGCCCTTCTGGCACGTAACAACCTCCACGTTCAGCATTCCTCAACCTCCTCCCTATAGTTGGCTCTGTTTCACTCTCCCTTTCCATCTCCTGACATATTTTGGAGGAAGTAGTAGCCCTCCAGTTTGACCACACGATAGCATCGCCCCTGAGACTGGAGGTTATGCGATCCCCACATCTGTTACTGCGTCTATGGCGGGTGTTTCTCTTTCTCTCTCCCCTTCCCTAACTCCCACCTCACCTCCGCCCTCACTTCACTTCCATATTTCACATCCCTTATCTCCTTTCTCCACTCCATCCTTTTATTCATCCCTTTCCCTCCCCCACCGAGCGTGTTCAGGGCGGCACACAATAGCCAAGGGTCGTGAGCAGACGTTCCCGGCGCAGCGTGAGGGTGGGTTGCCCAGTCTTAGCTTTTTTTCTTGTTTTCGTCTCGCTCAACCTTTTATTCTTAGACATAACTGTGACGAGAGAGAGAGAGAGAGAGAGAGAGAGAGAGAGAGAGAGAGAGAGAGAGAGAGAGAGAGATGATCGACACTTCACGTGTATTTTTCAATAGTGACTTGACTGTATGGGATAATTGGGATTTTTTTAGTGACGTATAGCCGAGTAGCCCTACAATATGTATAGTATTAATGGTGACGATGTGCAAATGAAGTTGGGAATAATCATTATCAACATCCCTACAAACAAGATAATACTCGGTGTTGAATACTTCACTGTGTTATGAACACAGCCCTCGTCACACACACATACACTCCCACCCGTCTCTCTCTCAGACCGCCCACGCACCTCGCCCCAGTCCTCTTCTACCCCCTGTCAGCGTTTCAGATGGGTAAATTTCCAAGGTGGAGCCATTAGGATGCGAGACACTCGTAGCGTTTCTCTTTCTATTGGTAACTAAGATTTGGCTTTACATTATAAACTGAAATTGAAATGAAACCAAAAACATTTATGCCAAGTCCTTCGTTGGAGATAAAAAAATGGGTCAGAGAGGTTTATATTAAAGGATCAGCTGTATTCATTACGATCCATCAGTATTCGTCGTAATCGATTATCCACACCCCTTCCCAGGACGGATGTGGGGCGTCGCCTTTAGAGCCCTACTAGCATCTTACCATATCATTATCATTGGTTACTGTGTTTATCTGACACGGTGAACCCTAATACAAGCACAAGCCATAGCTTGCCTGAAATATGTCATCATAACTCCTTCCCTCTTCGATCAGTCTGTAGTCCATATAGACTTCAAACAAAACGAACACCAAAGTCCACACACGTCTACATCCGCGTCAGGTGGTTTGTTGTGAGTATGGAATCAGTCAGATAGAAATACATGTCAGTTACCAAGTAATTCCATGCATGGCATCTGACTTACTCAGTCCAATAAATACTAAAGTGTGTCTGTAGCCTAACTTACATACGGCCAGTTACACACATTCATTATCTAGTTATTATAGCTATGTTGAAGGAGTAAAAAGACGACACCAATACAAAAATGAAAATACGAAAAGTAGCACCAAAAATAAGGTCCTAATGTTTCCAATAAAGATAAAGGAGATGAATAACAAGTTCTGGAAATGAGGAGAAATGAGAGAGAAGAAGCACCACTTACCTTTATTTAATGCGATGTCAGGTATACTAATTCTTGGGTGGACGTTGGTCGGGTTCTGTTACAATCAGCATCCAGACGCTTGTGTTTCTACACTCGCACTCACACACAAAACAACACCTGTAGAGAATAACAAGAACATGAAGGAAAACCCTTCAAAAGCTCCGGCTCTTAATGATTCAAGTGAAATAATAAAATATCCATCTGTAAAGGTCTCAAAAATATTAATTATGTTTTATCTGAATTTTCGTATTCATAAAGTTATATTGAACCCCTCGGTTGAACCCCCTCTCGGTTGAAAAAATGATTCAATGTCGGTAAAAGAAAATGGATGGGAGGAAGAGAGTGAGTAAGTGAGTGAGTGAGTCAGTTGAACCAATTTTAAGAAGTGGTCGCCCCAAGAAGAACAAGAACAATAATTACGATAAGACCTAGAGCTCTCGGCTTAGGCCGGAGCTAAAAAGAGAATTAATTAAAATCAGATGGAAAGAAAGTTTGTGAAATTCTGTCTCTCACACTTTTTGAAACGTCATCATACTGTAGATGTAATACAGGGTATATAAGGTCTAACATCCTAATGAAGTATTATATAGTTCATTTTTTTACTATGTTAGGCCACAATGACTAATGTATAAAGCACCGGACTTACAAGAGACCTCCGTCATGACCAGGATTCGAACCTTCACGACCCTGGATTAAGGGGTTTATGACCCAGTATTGAATGAAGCTCTCACCACTGAGACACGACGGGTGTAACTTACCAAACAGATTTGGATGATCACTGGGATTGGTTGAAGTTTATGTTAAAGGCGAGATGAAAATGCTACAATGAATGATAATGATGATAAATACAGGGAAAGTACTTACGTTCGGTTAAGACGTATCATGGAAATCAATGTTGTGGCTAACTTGCAAGGTATGCTATGCCTTCCAAATCGGTATCACCTGTAACGTGGCGGTAAGTCTCACAAGAAAAGTATACAAATAGGTATACAGTAATTATCTTGTATCAAAATCAGAGCCACAGAATCTAAGAACTATATACAATTAAAACTGTACAAAGCCATCCATAGGTACCCACATAATGTAACAGAACACATCCCTCCCACGTCCGACCCACCCACACTCACACCCCAAGACGTCACTGACTCCTTCGCTAGTCCACCAAGTTCCTACATCACAGAGTCCCACCCACCCATGTGCTCAACTTCCGCATCACTATCTCTCACGACTTTGGAGTCACGCAAGACATTTTCCCATTAAATATCACTAAGTTATGTTTTCCTTGGATTTATAATGTTCCTGGGTTGCAACATTGTGGTATATTTACAAGACTCTCATTACACTATGTATTTTCTTTACATGAATTGACTGACAAGTTTGATCAGTGCAAAAATTGAACTCTCACAGACATGATGTTGGTGCAGTACAGATTGGCCTTCATCGTTAAGCCTCGCTGTCTGGAAACAAAATTATTATAATATACTTAATGCATACTCTATGACTATTTGGTCATATGTCTCATTTAGATTAACTTCTATATGGGAACCCGGACTGGTCTAAGCCGTTATCAGACGTTGTTATTGAAATGTAGAACGGAGCCAAAACGGCCTTTGCCAACATTTCACTTTTCTTTTGTCAGCCGTCATCTGCTCCAGCCAACTATTATGAACTTTTATGAACTTTCTGATCTCGTCGGTTCATCAATTCTGTGTCACTTTTGAGCTGCCACTTTCCATCCATTGACAGTTTAGTACATAATATGATCTGCCCAACTCATTACTTTCTTGTTACGTATAGCCTACAGTGGTTTGTACACGGCGGCAAAAATCGTATGTCTCCTCACTCAGGTTCTTGAAGAATGAAGAGTAACATAAAAAATAATAATCGAACAAATACATGCACCATATAAATTTACAATATCTGGTTCATCAGTTTTTGAGCCTGTGACGCTTAGCCTATATTTCCATATTGTACTTCATGCCTTGGCTCGTGTGGCGACAGGACTTTCGCCGCTGGCTGTACATTCTCGACCATACCTACAATCTGCGGCCTATTGATGAATCTGTCAAATGTGTTTGTTATTAATTTTTGCCGGCTTCGCTGCTGAACACGGCTAAAATCCAGGTTTTGATACTTCCACTATGTATGCCTATATTGTGCTATTGCATAAGACAAAATTGTTATAAGTAATGTTCTGGGTTATATATATATATATATATATATATATACGACAATGAGTGCGATAAAATAAGAGCATTTTTATGTATTCCCTCAAGCAAAAGAGGGGTAGTGAATAAAATACAACACGAAATAAACTGGTTATTAGGTAATGAGTGAATTTTAATATTTCAATAGTCTCCCCATATCTTCTTTTGTTTTCTATGACGTAGAACTTTTATACAGTACAAGATACATTTGCTATATTTTTTTCTAATGCTGAATTGATGTATGTACGTACACTCGTGATATATAATTTCTGACCAGACATTGAACGGCAGGCACCAAAGTTTCCCAGCATTCGATCAGCCCCTATTGGTGTACTGGGTGGGGAAATTTAATGAGCTATAGCAGGCGATTCAAAGCTTTCTGCTCCTCATACTGTTCAGAAATCACTAGTGTACCCTAACTTCATGGCCTATGGCGGCATCGTTCCTCTAATTGTTGGTGCCCCATTGAGGTAAGTGAGGTTACAAAACAACACAACCCATCCCACAAGAATTGAACCGGAGTCACTGGAATGGGAGGCAACACCACTACTATTTAATTACAGCACTAACACGGTACACCTGGTTAGTAATATCCACTCCCACATCTATCCCTTCGATGTGGACAATGAAGTCTGCAATTATAAGAAAATATCTGATTTATAGAGAAAGGTTTACATTTGCGTACTTTTTCGTACACCGTGTCAATGTACAATGATGAGTTAGTTTTTGTTATTGATATTCAATTATTTGTTGCCCTGGTAAGCTTTACTACTACCCTGTGGATCCCATTTAATTATTCCCCAGAGGAACCTGCGGTAATTTCATTTTATTAATTTATTAATAAGGATGAAGAAGACCGCGCTTAGCCTAGAAAACTCTGTATAGGACGACGGAGAAAGTAAAAGAACATAGAGTATGATACAGTGGAAATGAAATACAGGTACTAGTTCTGAAGTAGTTGCTGGATATCACCTCGTCTACCCTTCCTCAATTTAAATTTGACACACATTCACAGAGAAAATTGGAAGAACACCTCTTTATTATGACTCAGCCACTGTCTATTTGTAGGAGCATGTGCCGAGGCAGTATGAGTCAGATGGTCGCACGACCACCACCCAATACGAGCCCGGATAGCTCAGTCGGTAGAGCATTAGGCTTTTAACCTAAGGGTCCAGGGTTCAAGTCCCTGTTCGGGCGAATAATTTTCTGGTGCCACAGAAGTTTGTCAGTGATATTGACGAAGATTACCTATTGACAAGTGTGGCTGTATCAATGGTTCCTCCTTTACACCTGGGTTTCAGCCTAATTAATAAAACAAACCTGAATGATTGATGAGTCTTGTAGAAATGGCAAACTTTAAAATGAAGGGGGAGAAATAAGACCATTCTTGAACTGGAAGAAGTTGATAAAGAGGTGGTACAGCATACATGAAGGAAGAACTCTGCAGTGAAATGCATGCCGTGGTCAAAAGAACGAATTCCAAGCTAATATTAACGGTTTGTATACTCGTTAGAAGGTTCCCTATAGTAGGCAATAATGGCTGATCTCTTTTTTTCTGACTATACAGTAAAACATTATTCAAAGTAATGACAGTATTGTTACCTACTCTGGACACTCATGCTAGTCAATCATCCAACATAAAAAGTTTCACCAACGATGTCCCCCAAGGCTCTGTACTGTCACCCAGCCTTTTCAACTTCAACATGCACGACCTACCAACACCCCAGACACCACAAATACATGTAGCCTCCTACGCAGACGACAAAACACTCACATGTACAAACAGAAATACAGACACATCCACTCACATCCTCCAACCCTACCTATATCTTGCCTACCTCAACACACTCAATGCCTGGTTCACCACAAACAGACTTAAATTAGCGCCCAAGTCAACTGTCCCCCTTCTCACCAACCACAACACTGAACACTGCTACAGACCACACCTCACCTCACCATAAACAACACACCTATACCACACACTATCTATTGCCCGACACGACACCTCAATCCCCGAAGGGGTGGCCACAAATGAATTGCCTCCATGAACCCCTGTTCCCCGTTAACTGGCGTCCTTCCTCTCACCCAATGCCACTCTCACTCGTATACCTCTCAACCCCACACTCAATACCACACACACACCCAAAATACTGGGCATTACATACAACACATCACTCGCCAGCACAACATTTGGACACAACAAAGAAACCACAACCACGATGTACAAACAATACATCCGATCAGTGATGGATCATGCAAGCCCTGCCTGGGCCTCAAACCTCACCGACTCATCTCAACACCCCACAGACCATACAAAATAGAGCCCTAAGGACAATTACAGGCTGCACAGCTGCCACACCTACAGACCACTTACACCATGAAACCAAAATCCTCAAGATTAAGGACCACCTTGACATGAAAGGCACACAAACACTTGCTGCAGCCTCCAGAAACCTACGCCACTCACTACGCTACATGGCAAAACACCCAGAGATGCCAAGAAACATCAAAACAACCCCCATACTCAAATGTTACAATTGGTAACCCGGGACTCAGCTCTAAGGAACAACCACACAAACTACAACTACTCTACGCCACATCCTACCACCAACTACAACTACATTTCCTCTACGCCACGTCCAACCAACAACTACAAGCTACAACTATTCTAAACTAACAGCTTTAATCTTTTTAAATAAATAATAATAAAAAAGACAAAAACAAAATGTTCAAATTTGTGCACCAGATAATGCATTTATAAGTTAAAATATTCTATTGTAGTCTATGTTATTACTCTGCTATTACTACAATATACAGTACTGTAATTCTATTATTACTTTTGTATATAATTTACATGAGGCCTGTTACATAAACTACAATTGGACAACAGTAACTCCGTAAGATGAGGGTTATAATGGGAAGAGGCTGCCGAAGATGGAGCTGCCATCAATAATTCTAAAACTAGAAGAGGAAGGCCAAAGATGTAATTTGTCAAAGTGGCAAGGGAGGCTATGCAGGGGACAGCAGACACAGATAATCTGCTGTGGCAACACCTAAAAGGATTAGTCAAATGAAGTACTGTACAGTAGTAAATTTCAATGCTGAGCATGTAATGGAATGGTCTAAGAATAGCATATGG
Source organism: Petrolisthes manimaculis (assembly GCA_034508575.1). Classification (NCBI taxonomy): domain Eukaryota; kingdom Metazoa; phylum Arthropoda; class Malacostraca; order Decapoda; family Porcellanidae; genus Petrolisthes; species Petrolisthes manimaculis. The sequence goes on along the minus strand of JAWZYT010003156.1, from coordinate 219,540 downwards.
ACATTACTTCGTTGTTGGATTCACAGTTATACCTACCGTATATAAAGTAATTATTAGTGAGGAAAATAACCTTAAATGTAACATCTTTATTTAGTGACAGGTAATATAGTAAGCCTCCTACATACTATACAATTCTTAATACAAAATATAACAGATTGCATTTTTTTGTACAATTGATACCGGGTATACAGAAAGTGTACTTTTTTGACAGATAGTAGGCCTCATTAATACATTCTGTAACGATTTTGTCATTAATACATTCTAAAAAATCTACAATATCTACTAAGAGTCCAATAATATCAATATAATGAACTGTACTTACCCTTTTAGAGTAGTAATTTCTGTTAATCCTATTACTACAAGTGTTCAATAACCTCAATATAATTTCCCCTTCATGTTTCCAGTTAGTTATACTGTATCTACTACTAGAGTAGATATAACATTACAACAATACCTGCCACCCACCGCTTGCTCTTAGTACTGTAGGCAGTGGTATAATTTTGTATGCCGAAACATCTTCATTCCAGCATATCAGCAATATCTGACAACATCAATCTTACTTGCTGCCCTCCAGTGCCGTGCTCTGACTCTGCCTATACCTGCAGGTGGAAGAGTAGAAAAAATAAATTTAATCCTAGTCAACTCATACTGTACCAACCACATTTACATGATAACTATCCTATTCCCCTTACAAATAGTACTGTACTGTGCTAAAAAAGAGTGGCGACTGAGTGGTTCAAAACCGAAAAATATAATAATGACAAAATTACAATTGGGAAACAGCCTATATGGGAAATTTGGGCCTATAGACCATCAATGGTTACCATTTCTCATTACTGAATTGCATACTACAATATTACAAACTATAAATTTCAATTGATTTTAGTAATGTAGTCACGATTATATGTCGGCACACTCTGTAAGTACTGGGCAGTAAACAAATTTAAAACATACGGTTTGCATGCATAACAGTGTTAGGATTTTTTTAATGAATATTTCTATTTTCTACAGAAAAAAGTCCCAAATTCGGACAGACAAAGTAATACAGTACTGGAACTTGACCGCAAGCAAAGGACGATTTTTTATGTAGATGTACCCAAATAATATGTGATATAGGTCTGTAAGATTGTCAGTACTACCAGTACCAAAGTTATTGCCTGTAAGGTGCTACAGTATGGTGCCTTAAGCAGTGACGAGTTTTTTTTTGAAGAAAAAAGTTATATAGTTGATTAGTTATAGTATTTTATATAGGTAATCAAGTCAAGGAATACAGATCTATGCCAAGTAAACCTCACTACAAGGTGATATGATGTAACTTATTGTGATCTCAATTTATATGCTTAAAAATGAAGCTATTTTTGGATATATCTCTTTATATTTGTATAACTTGGGCCATGAATGTGGTAAAAAAAAAAATTCTAAAATTTTGTAAGAATTCCTCAGGTGTCAGAAGTTCAGCCAGCGTGTCCAGAGATTGATGCTGTTAGCCATTTTTTGTTGTTTCAAAACAATTTCCCTCTAGGCTTAGATGATACAGCTCTGATCTAGCTTTGCTTGCCTCGATATTGTGTTAAAGTTTGAGCCAATGTCATGTGAGATGACCTGTAAATTTGATATAGGCATCTGGAGACAAAGTCTGGATTGAGACTACCCTGTATCCACTAACTAAATGATAAGTTTTTCTTACTTATATATCCGCAGCAGCTGGTAGATTCCCGTACATGCCACAAATACATTTACAGCGAAGAGGTTCCAGTTCCTTGGGTAGATCACTAGAGAATACCTGAGGAAGAAGAGAAGTATAAAACAAATTAGATTGAGAGAAAAACCTTATTAAATTCATTTTTGCCTGGCAACATTAACCTACAGTAAGGTGCTACTTATTATTCTATATTTCTATTAAGATAATCTGCCTGCAGTTAAAGCATTACACATTAATAATCATGGGAAAATGCAACTTATGGTAACCCCATAGCTGCATTATATTTTTGCTTTACTGACAAGGTTGAATTTTACTTTAAAAAGAAAATTCCATTATTTTTCAAGAGTTCTATCACAGGGTAACAAAAACACTGCATCAATGTAGGGAGCTGGAGCAGTACAATTAGTATCGTTATTTGCAAACCCTGACCTAGACCAGATGGTGCCAGTAGCTGCCAAGGCACCAGACTGTGATGCAGACAACTTCTCAGCAGGACGTGTCAGGTCTCCCAGTCCAGCAATCACAAGGCCCTGTGGTTATGAAATTAAATCTAAAAATACTATTAAGTACAATATCTCCTACAGCTGTTACTCTATTCATGAAATCTTACATAGATACAATACAGGTATATTATCATCTTTTAAAAATTATGATCCTTAATTAATTAATTTGATCTTAATATCCTGAATTACTCTAACTGTATACAGGTCACACAGCACATAATTGTCCTGAGTATATAAAATTATGATGACAATACAGGACCTCAAAATCAACATCTGCTCTTTACTTTATTCAGTCATTGCAAAATAGGGTATTACAATATGGAACCACATTTTAAGGACACTTACCCACTTGAAGCAAGGTGCCCAGAAGAACACAGTTTTTGGACCTGTTAAAGAGACAAAATAAGTTGCATTAACAAAATATAGTACAAGGCATACAATATTTTACCGTTATCTATCAAACATGTGCACCTAAGGTTAGATATGTAGTGATCCCACAAGTGACTACATATATATATATGTTGTCAACATCCTATTCATTGAGGCATGATTGTTGCTTTTAATCTTCAATATAGGCTAAATACCAATTGGTATCTGGTACGGTACTATAAAAAGTTTCTGTAGCCTTATACGGTACCAGAACAGAATAGTACTTTGTAATATACGGATGCTTGTTGATATTATACCCGTACAATACCACAAAAGCTAGTTATGCATCTGCAACGGAAATTACCCTTGAAGAGACAACGTTCAGTCAGCAAATAAAGCATCGAACCCACCCTTACATTAAAATTCACTATAATTATCCATAGGGTATTCCAGTACTTTATTTGCCGACTGTACATGTACTAAGAAATATATTTGACAGAAAAGAATTAAATGGTTCTGATTACGGACAAGCGCCCGTATAATGCCCAGTACTCCAGCCCTTTTATAACAGAGTAGGACCAAAACACACTTAAATAAAAGTTCTTTCCACAAAAATAATCGGTAAATTTACAGAAAAACTGGGTTCACTATATTGTATAAAATTATATTAGTATCATTATCAACTAATTTGGACCATTCTAACCTGTTAAGACACTTTTCATCTATGGTGTTTCACTCGGATGCCCCGTTTTACAAACATAATTTGGAAACTAGTCTGAACTGACCTGACCTGACCTGACCTAACGTAGACCACAGCAGACTACCGGGATTTGGGTATAACCGGTGTAAACTATCATAAAGTTACTGGGGCACATTCCCAGGACCTAGTTAGCCAAATGTGGTAACACTGCTCGAGTCAAGCCTAACGTTAGCCAAAACCCGTTATTCTGTAATAATACCAAATAATCAATTAGTCAAAACTGACTTATATAAACCAAGAATACATGAAAAACATTAAAAGTTAGAAAAGTCCAGGTGGAACTGTTCTTGAGAAATAATAAAATGTGAAATATATTGGCAAGTAACTGGGTACAATATAAGATTAACAGTAAAAATTATGGTAAATTTACAGTAAACCTGGGTTCAGTAAAACGTATATATTAGTATGTTTTACCACTAATTAGGACCATTCTAAGACTATTTTCTTCAATGGCATTTCTCTCGGAAATGCCCCGTTTTCGAGATATGCCCAGTTTTCATACCCCATACAAACTTGGGGGAGAGCCTGGGAATACGGGGTTTTGGGTGGGGGAAAACATGCTGTACACTATGGCGTTGCCTTTATAATATGTAATTGTCTTAAATAAACACTTGAAACTGGAAATAAAAGCGAAATAACAAAGTTTTCGAGACCGATACAATAAAATACAATTATAGCCCAAACAGCAGCGTTACAACACGTGTTGGCTTGGGTTGGGCTAGATATTCAAATCAAATGGTTATTTTGGGAATTAGTATTACCTAACCTGACCTAACCTAACCTAACCTAGACCACGACAGACTACCGGGACCTAACCTGGGCTAACTACCAGGCCTAACCTGGGCATACAACCGGTATAACAAATAGAAGTAGTTACCGGGTAAATATCCAGGAACGTAGATGGATACAGGACGCTCAAACACAGTATTCCCAAAACAAAATATAGCCAATACAGCCACAAGTGGCGTGAATATTACAACATTTGCAACACTGATAGTGTTTTCCCCCACCCACAACCCTGTATTTCCAGGCTCTCGCCCAAGTTTGTATGGGGTATGAAAACGGGGGCATACCTCGAAAACGAGTCATTTCTAAGAGACACAAAGTTAAGAAGTGTATTATAAAGGCAACGCCATAGTGTACAGCGAGTTTTCTCCCACCCAAAACCCCGGATTCCCAGGCTCTCCCCCAAGTTTGAATGGGGTATGAAAACTGGGCATATCTCGAAAACGGGGCATTTCCGAGAGAAACACCATTGAAGAAAATAGTCTTAGAATGGTCCTAATTAGTGGTAAAACATACAAATATATACGTTTTACTGAACCCAGGTTTACTGTAAAAATACCAAAATTATTAGATAACGGTAAAAATTTAATGTCAGAAAGTGTCCAATTAAACTGGCAGTGAAAATAATTGAGATGAGAATCAATTATAGTTACCTGCAGGATGATTCCAAAATGGTTGGAACTTAGGAGGGACGAGTTTATCTGCCTTTCTTATAAGTGATCGGTATATAGCAGCCATTATATACCTTAGATTTGTTGCTTTAAGGACGCTTAACACCACCACCCTATCAAACTAATTTATATGATCTAATAAGGAACTTTCTCCCCAGTGTCACTCAATCTCAGCTGCAACTCTGCCTGCCCTCAGCTGCTCAGCAACAACCAGTGTTGCCAGATATCATGCCAGATGGTATTAGTTACTTTTCATTGAAAAACACTCAACTAATCATAGTTACAAACAGGCATTAAAATATAGACTAAAAATGCGGGCCACTGGCATGAATTTGAAATTAATTTGGCTTGGTGATCATGGTGATGGCCAAATCTCCTATGATAGAGGTCGAAGATTCAAGTCTAATAATTATAAGTACCGATATATCAGTATAATTATATCACCTACTCGCAAAAAAATGCATTAGGTTTGGGTTTATGGATTTTATACGGTCACAGCAATGAAATGTCGTTAGATTTTCGGGGAAAATGATAACATTTCGGTAGATTTTCGAGAGAAATTATGGAATTTTAGTAGAGTCCATACAATATTCATGGTTTCGAGAGATCCATTAATGATATTAATGATAATAGAGTTCTTTGTGGTTCTTTTAGGGTGCAGTTAGCCTACAAACAATGTGAATTTATAGAGATGTCCTTTGATTAAAATTTCAGTATATCTACTGAAATTTCGGTAGATCTGGCAACTGCCAGCCTGCCAGGGGCCTTGATAAAATTAATGATAATGGTGATTTGCGACGTTTTCTTTTTTAGGGGACAGGTTCCTTTTGAAAGAAAAAATACATTCATTCTCCATTTTCTTGCTAATTAGTTTCTCTTAATTTTATTGGCAGTATTATTGCAAGCATCTTTAGTTGCTTGTTAGCAATATCACCTCATTAAAAGAATTAGGCTATGCATCATAAGGCGTCTTCTATTTATGCCATAACCCGGGTTGATCAAGAGGCATAAATAGAAGACGCCTATAATGCTTCATTATTAGAAATTTAGAATTTATTTCAGACAAAATATACAAATCGACCAGTAAAGCCACTATGGTCAGTGTTTTCAAGATCATGAATTTATGTGAAAGCAAGGATTCAAGGGTATTTATTTATCATATTGCCGTTTTGTAGCAGTGTTGCCAGATCTGACAAAATCCCAGTATTTACTATTTGGCGACTTACGTGGTTAGGTCCTGAATGACTCCTGATGCTCCTTTACCATGGTTAAGGTGACTTAGGTCCCAGTAGTCTGCTGCAGTCTAGCTAAGGTTAGGCCAATTCTTAAATGCACCATCTTGGAAATGGGGATATCATGCACAAGATTTTTTGCTAGTCTTCTATTCTTATAAAAATTATTCCATGCTTATTTATACATCACTAGTTTGATCTTACCATCTCCTACTAGTGTTCAGCTTCTTTTACCCTCAAAATTACTCCGTTACACTTTTTTCACCATTCTTGTATTATTCCTTTCCACTTGCCCATACCATTTAAAGATAATTTACTCTTAAAAATAATCAAGTGATTTGCTATGTTACACCTTGCAGCTCTAAGATAGCAAAACAGTACATTTTAATGCAATTTTCTGACAACAGGGCCACCAGATGAAGAGTTATGACTCTTTACTTGCTTACAAGAGCTAAAAACTGAAAGGGATTTCACACATCAGAATACTGTATCAATCCATCAAAGGTGGGAGTAAAAGTCTCCAGTTAGAGCCACCCATTTATTTTTCACAGACAGATCAAAGGCTTTTATGAGTTTGGTATAATAAAAAAAAAAAAAACTTAATTTCAGTTTGATAAGGAGGTTGCTGTACCTTTCCTTGTGGTAATAAAGTATTGTCATTAGCTTAAAAAAATATGTTAAAACTATAGTACTGTAAAGTATTGATATGACCCAAACAATCGCACAATTCTGTAAAAATAAAAATGTGTGCGGCTGCCGATGAGCTGAGCTCATTCAGGTGTACCTCGGGTTCTCAGCAGAACCAGGATGTTTGGCCGAGTGTGGGCATGGTCTAGTGGTTTGATCTCTTCTGTCACATTTGCTGGCCTAAGGTTTGATTCCTGGGTGTGGTAATTTGTTGACAGTCCAATACTGCTACGATAGAGAATTACAATAAAAGATCCTTTAATGAAGGAAACATACTATATAATACAATACAACCTAATCCTCTGAAATATAACAACATTTTACACTTAACATTTACATAACATATATTATACAAGCTTCTAATTCAGTTATCAAAGTTTTACTATAGATGACTGAATTTTAATTACACATGGTGGAAAATTTCAATAAACTGAACAAGCCAATACTGTTTATTGGCAGGTTATTGCATCTCTAGATTCTAGACCACCTGGCAGTTCCAACGTACCATCAATCCTTCCTTCATAAGATTAGTTTGTTACCATCAAATATCAATGGTCCTACATATCTTGTTCTTTTCTGAGCCACCAGGTTGCAGTGGGCTAAGCTTGATCCTCACTGCTGCACATCTCTGATGTAATTAAACTACTGCAACATCTACTTGGATTTGGAATTTTTAACATAATGCTGTGACAGTAAGAATTATGTTCCATCTGAACAAGTTGAAATTTAACTTTGTTGTATATCAAGACAAAGTAAGTTACCAACAAATATTTAAATATTGTTAATCAACACGTTAACTGCAAAGTTGGAATTTGTTACTTCAATCTGTATATGCCTTTGCTTTGTATTTTGTAGGTACTGTATTAACAGTACAATACTGTACTCTTTCATTACAGTATTTAGCAACAAACAGACCAGTATAAATATTTTTAATAGAAGTCCTCCTCATCAGTTTTTCCTAATTTCTTGTTCTTGATCTGATCTTGGCTGTTGTACAGGTCTGCAATCTGAAGTTAAAGACACACTATATAATATATTTTACAATGAGAAAGTACTGTAGAAAAGGAAATGCCCAAATACTGTATCATTTTAAATGTGTGGCAACCATACATTATAAACTTTTCCATCTTTCCCTACTGATATGACTTGCACTCCTTCAAACACACAAAATGGATTTAATTTAGACCACTTAACTAAGTCTCAAGTAGAAATCATGTTATTTGTCCTCACATTTTGCATTACAGAGGGAAAAAGACATAACATTATAACAATGGGTTGAATCCTGTCAATTTGTTGTAGAATCTGAAAACTTTGAAATATAAAAGAGAAATATATATATGTATACCAACCTGAGATGAACTTGTGGCATCTTCTGGTGTTTTGTCTTCCCGGATACGCAGAAATCTTGGGAATCTCAGGGAGATACCTCTCTCTGAGTCAACCTGAAATTAATTATTCCATGAATAGAAAAAAAAAAAAAAAAAAAAAAAAAAAAAAAAAAAAAAATGCCTCAAGGAAATCAAATCCCTTGTTGCTTATTACGAGGTCTGGTATACTTTTTGTGTATTCTTGCTAACAAACAGTCATACCAAACCAGAACACAAAAACACTTTGGAGGTAAATATTCATAAGGTGATCATAGAAATTTGGCAAAGGGATGAGGAGACAGTTATATGTGGATGGCTTTCTGTAACCTAGGGCAGATAACTCATAGGGAAAAGGTTGGCCCAACAACACAGAGAAAGAAGGAAAAGGCAGTGGGATCTCGCGTCTCGTGGGTTCACATCTAATGAATTTGCATCTGACTTCACGATTGAATCACGACCCACATTCGTATATAATGAGGAAGTATAAGAAATCCCGTGGGCTTGGTTCAAATCTGATGCCATCTTGGCTGCCATGGCCACTCATGAAAAAGGGATTTCAGGCAGGAAGCTTTGCATCAGCATATTGATTACCTGAGTTACTGAAAAGTACTTCAAATATAACTATCCAAAAACCTGTTGAAATATATATTTTTTATTCTATAGGTAACCTAATGTGCTCTGTAAGAATTGTTTTGACTTTGTTGCTTTAGAGCAGGGGTTCTCAAAGTGGTCGATATTGACCCCCAGGGGTCGATGGGATCATCCAAGGGGTCGATGAATAGCCAGGGGGTCGATGAATAACCAGGGGGTCAGTGAATGTTTACTGTTAGGGTCGAACGAACCCTTGAAGCCTCTAATTTGAAGTTCTCGATTATAATTTGTAAAAATCTGAAGAATATCAGACACCATTAGATTAAAAAAAATATATCAATTTCTTGAATTAAGCTATATATACTCATACACCGTGACATATTTTCTTACTGTGTGTTACCTTTTTATCATACTACATGTCAACTACTAGTACTACTACTACTACTCATACTGATTTTGGCATCCGTGTTTTTTTCCTTGAATTATTAAAAGCTAGGCTGCTAGGGGGTCAACAGAAAATGTGCAACTTCATTGGGGGGTCGACGAGTTAAAAAGTTTGAGAACCCCTGCTTTAGAGAGACAGTAGTAAAGCTAAAAATGGAAACTCACAATTCCTGCAGCAGCCTTGTGTACTGGGGATATGGAGAGGTCTGCACATTTGATTTCCCATACTTGTACAGGCTCAAACCAATGATCTGGAGCAATACTATTCTCATACCTGTTGTAAGGAGGCAAAACATTAATTCTATAGAAAAATTATTAAATTGCACACTACAGTATGTCATAATTATTAAACACTATTTTATTGTGATAATGTAAAAGCATAGTACTAAGCTGCAATTTTTGTAACATCCACAATACAGTACCTTGGAAATTATAAGTAATAACTAGCAACAAGCTAAGAGTAATGCACGGATGATTGTATGTGAAAAAAAGCGAGGGTGAGATTTAGCTGGATGAATTGTCTTGGATTGTAAGTTATTTGCAGATAATTCTGTGATGATGTAAGTTAGTAAAGGGGAACTACAGTACTAAGGTTGGGGGATGAGTTCAGTGGTGTAATAACTCGAGAAAGCACAGTAAATGTAAGCAAGAGTTAGGTGAGTGTTTGAAAAAGCTGTGGTAAAAGTGATTGACTTTGTAAATCCCTACAATGTGGAAATGAAACAGGGTCAAAGAATTGAGCAGAGGTGCATTGCCAACAAGCTTCAGAGTGGAGCATGTGGTAAGATAAGGTTGGATGGTTAAGGCAATGAGAAATACATGAGAAAAGTAAGATGGATTTGAATGTGGTTGGTACTGTGTGGAGTGGATGAAGTGATGTACTCAGAAATGGCTTGTACACATAATGAACATGTACAATGGGAAATTTACTAAGAGTTTAAGGATAAGAGACTGAGGGGGGGGGGGGAGCAGGACTAACAGGATCCCGTCATATGGGTGAACACAGGAAAAGTTACATGAGGTTAAGAAATGTGGGTGAGAGATGAGAACTTGATCATTTGATGAGGGAATGATAGAACAAGAAAACTGGAGGCTTGTCTTCTGTGCCCACTTGCAGTGATAAATATCTGGAGGGAATTCAGTGTCAGGATTACACATAGACAGGCAGATAAAATATAAAGAAACTATCAACAGTGTGGGTTACAGGTCAAGTATAATATTTTCTTCATTTAGTAGTATATACTTGAAAATTATAACATACCTGTAGTAAGATTTCGGTTTTTCAATTATGTGATCTTTGAAGAACTCGGTATGTTTCTGTAATGATTCATCCGAGAAACCAGTTCCAATCTAGGAGCAATGATACATGATTAGTCTGACATCATCATCAATACATCATTTCACTTTTTACAAAGGATAGGGGGGCTCTACTTCTAGGGATAGAAAAGGAGCAGAATACAGAGTGTAAAGACAGAGTACCCAGTGAAATGGGTCAAACACACCCATCACTCCCCTTTCAAGCTCACAACAAATTCTCAGCTCCCCTCTCCACAAGTTTTTGCATCCAAAACATAAGTCTTTTCACACATCCTTGGTAAAAGGAGCCATTCCACGAGCTTTCAAGTTAAAACCTGCTTGCCAACCCTAATGTACACTCCTTGTGAATCTCATCGAAGCACTCTTGCCTATCATGCACCAGTTCTTTTGCTGCATTTATACTAATTCTACACTTTCTTACAAAATCACTCAACATATTGAGTCATCTTCTCCTTGGTCTTCCCCTTCTCTGCCCCTCAAAATCACACTCATTTACCTTTTTCACCACTCTTCTATCATCCATTCTCTCCACGTGTCAATACCATCTCATAATTCTTTCTTTCACTCTCTGATCCAGTGATTTGCTCACACCACACCTCTCTCGGATTTCAGTATTTTTCACCCTGTAAATTATTCAGATTCCTCAAACTCTTCTTAGCATATTCATTTTCACTGCTATTCCTCTCAATTTCTCATATTCATACCACTCCAAGGTTTCACAACCATATGTCAGTGTGGTCACTAACACTCCATGTTATCCTCTTGCTGATACTCTACTGTACTTAGCCCTCTATTTTAAATCAGTGTCTTCATCATACCTGATATCTTTTTCCCATGGGTTACTGTTTTCCACACCATTCTCTCTTATCTAATATTACTCCAAGGTACTTAACTCTTCAACACCTTAAGATTCTCACCATCCACTTGCACACTGCACATTGATTCATCCTCTCTCTCCACATCATAATCTTGCTCTTACCCACATTCACTTTCAAACAATGTCATTCACATACCTTCGCAAAGCTCACCACTAATCTTCCTAGATCTCTCTAACTACTAGCCAAGAGTCTGACAAGTACTGTACGTATATTAATTGATCATGTGCTTGTGTATTGCCAAGAACTGGAACTATGATAGGTGGTGGAGCACAGTAAGGGGAGTGTATGGGTAATATTGTTTCTATATAGCAGTCCACATTGAGGATGGAAGGAGAGGGAGAGAGAATGGGGGATGCAAGGAGGGTGAATAGAAGGGTCACATGGTAGAGACGACTAGAGATGATTGTCCTACAGTACACTGAAGTGTTACTGGAAAACTTATCAACATATCCCAAGTAATACTATGCAACAGATGTCAATAAGAATACTGGTGATATACGCCTATGACTAACCTGAAATGAAAAAGTAAGCACAATAACTTGACACTAAATTTCAGCTTTCACTCACTAAACCTGTCAGATTTTACTTTTATATAGTCATCTCCCTTGTATAAGTTGGAAGTGGGGTAATGGGAAAAAAGGTACAAAAGAACACCAGTACCATGGTATGAGAGGCTTGTAGTAAATAGCCACCTCTCCACATAACTATAATTAGTACTGTACCTATAAATTAAAGTTTGTGCTTTGATAAATTTGATATCTTACTCTTACCATTTGGTTTTGTTCCTATTCATATTTTATAATTTTCCGTTTTCATTCACTTAATTTCTATCCATCAAGATAAACTGCCTCTCAAATGGACCCAGTCAAAATAGTTATTGTAATTGAATTTCCTTAAATTGGCTGGACAGGTACACAAGGTAAAAAAAAAATCTATCCGTGCAATTCTTGTGTGAAACATTCAAACACCACAGACAATAAATACTGAAAAACAGCTTATTTAATCCTTGAGCATCATGAGCTGGCCTTGTGTACATGGACTCAAAGGGATGGGTGTAATTTAGATGCTGCTAAGAACTGGGCCATCGGACCATCTGCAATTTACTAAACTCTTATGTTCTTCAGCAAATTTGATTCTTCTGTAACTGCCAGATGATCTAACTCATTACCATCATGAATCTCCAGTAACATATTTTTTTCATAAAAATTACAGAAAGAGCTGAAAATTGCTAATAAACTTACCTTACACAAGGATTGATATTCTTCATTATCTGGATCATAACATGCGAGAAGAAAGCCACCATATTGGCCAGCTCTCTTTCCTTTTCCCATGTAACCACCAAGTGCCACCACATCTATTGTATCACCCACCTGGAGAGGATAAATCATTAACCTATTTACAGTATATACCGGTACTGTACTGTGATATACAGTAAATATATTTGGAATGCTTGCTTTGTTAAGGGAGTTTGAGAATAATTACAGGTATTGATATATAACTAATACATACCAGTATATCCTTCCTGGTTGATGTACTGTACTTGTTCTGGCTAGTGAAAAGTTTTGGTTAAATTTGTTTAAGAAGGGTTGTGTTCTATGGCTGGGTGAAAGTTATATGTCTGATTAAAATTTCTTGTTAGTATTTGCTTCTCTATCTACCATATATAATAATGATCAGACTGGAGACTGCAAAAGGGAAAGCAGAGTAAACCATCTTTGGTGTAAATCAATTGCCAACAGTCCGATTATTTCAAAACTGAAAGAAAAGTACATCTCCATGTTGGAAATAAATACCTGAATCTTATACAGTACAGTACATTCTGTAAAATCTTTTCACCAAAAATGTTAAGGGTGTGTTGCAGAAGTAGGATATACTGCAATTCTTCCAAACTCCTTGAGGCATGGACAATCATAATTCAGACAAAGTACTAATAACTACCCCACCTACTCAAATACTACTACACTGAAGGATCTCCATGTGGGCAAGGAGAGAGCTCGCACAAAAGTTTTAAATGTTAGCCATCATTGGCAAAAAATGAATGAGCAGAGTGGATTGTACATTGCTCCAATTCATCTTAGCTACAGAACTCCACCAGCCAAATATTGATCACTTTTGTGTCATTCTATAACTTAATGTAAATACATCATTTACCAGTACCTATTACTCAGGGACATATGATCCATTTATATAACTGGGATGGTCATAGGATAGTTAAACTGGATGTGAAATGCCTTACCAGGAAAATTAAGGTTTATATGCAATAAGTACAAAAGTTAACTCCAAACTCATTGAAACAATTGCAAGATGATCAATACATTCCATCAATATCCAGTAATTAGAATATAATTATACCTATGTTAGACCATTAAACTACTGTATTCACATCCATATCAACAAATCACAGCCAAACCTCAACCAGACAGGAACAAAGCTATCTCTGTCATTCAATTTACACAATATTAACATCTACCACATAGGTTATCCATTCAAGCACAAGCAATACAAATAATTTCCATTCTCCCAGGCAATCAGCGCTGTGAGCACTGGTCTCAACTACCTGGAACTTGCTTCAGTAGCCCGAGCATATAAAGCCAACCCCTCTTATATTTGTATTTGTTTTTTCACTGCAACCAGAGCATGCTGAGAGTCTGTGGGGCAGAGGCCATCTGCCCCGGGAGAATACCAATATCAACAACATCCACATTCAAATCACACAACAAACACTTCATAATAATAAATAATATCAGTTATTGAATTATAAACCAGTTTTTGCCAGCATCTCACTTGATATAGACAAAGCAGCAATTATTCTTTTGAGATCTCATGTAGACCTGCATAAACAATTATTAATACAACCATAATCTGTACCGATATTTTATGGACACAAGAGAAAATCGGTCCCTACTCCTTCACTACTGCACCTACACTGCATACAATGAAGATATATACCACCAAAGTGAAAGTGATTTGTTACCTCTGTTACCAATTTCTTAGAGGCTTGCAACAATCCTGTGAAGGGTTCTCTGAGGAAACAAAAATGCTGACATATAATTTTGATATTTTTCATTCTCTGACCCAGTCACTCATACCGAAATCAGTAAAAAATGTCATACTGTACTTAAGAACAATATAAAATTAAAAGAAGACTGCAGAACCACATACCCCATCTAAATAGTCCTTCTTCAACTTTAACCAGTTGCGAGATCGCTTGGCAATTTCATATGTGGCATCAACATCAAGAGTTTTCACCATCAATCCCTCGCAGTTGCCTGAAAAATTTGATATACAGTATATATAGTGTTTAGTAAGTCACACACATGATTAAGCTGACTTCTTTCTCATAATATCAGTTTAAGAAACCTACATGTACCAATTGTAGTACTATCTCTATTCTTTTTTAATCCTTTTCTCAGTTTTCTAATATTCAAGAAAGTGACAGGAAGATAAAGGTATCATATAGACACAGTACTAAGTACAAAACTGAATGGAAAATTGCAAAACCTGTAGAAGTGAAATCCATACGAACACACGTTAACAAGTTAAATACTGTAAATTTCAATGAAAACCCCACCAGTGGCCACAATACTGATGGTTAGTTTGAAAATCCAAGTGCATGGTTTTCTAATATTCTGTGAACCAAGTTTTCTTATGGTATCTTAATATTTTCCACCAACTGATCTCCATATACTATATATATATATATACATATACAGTATATGTTTTTTTATGTTCTATCAATGGACATAAGCTTTATCAAGCCCTTTACCGTGGCTCAGGTCAACTGCTAACCACACACACACAGGTCACGACTTCCGAACTGGCACCCAGCCAGAGGGAGGGAAGTGAGAGTAATTCACAAATTCTGCAGCTGTTATGGTTCCAGCGAGGAAGTTTTATGACATTCAGTGGCTTTATAATTTACTCAGCTTGGAAAAGTAAATATTTTCATCCCCTCACCTGAGGGGATTCGATCTCTCGACCTATAGGCCACTCTTGTATACTTCATTTCCCTCCTTCCCCTCCCCACAGGGTAAAATGAAAACACATCCTTGCCAAAAATTAATCTAGTCTAACTATAACAAATAAAAGAATAGACAACACCTATAAAAATCAAGTAATAATGGTTTTGAACTCTGAAATAATTTTCAACTGTTAATTTAAGAGCTATGGACAAAAGTGTTATTACATTCATGCTTTCATAACAACAATATTAAAGACATCGATAATGTCAGTACACAGAAAGAGGCTACTCATACCTTTAATAGACTCCTCTAAGAATTCCTCAATATCTTCTGTATTAGTGGAATCCATACTCTTGGCAAACACAAACTCTCCTTCCACCTCCTTGAAATTTTCCCTCAGCAAGGTTCTTCTGTCCTCAAATGTTTGCTTCACCAATGATTCTCCATTCAGGTATAGCAGGTCAAAGGGGAACACACACACTTGAACCTTTATCTCCTCCTCATTGGCATCCTAAAGAAAGAAAAGAAAGCATTAATTTTTCTGTTTAGCTGCATAGAGATGGGGATGAGGCATTAGGTTTTCTCACCATATCAATTAATTGTTGCCCTAACTTTGTTCACCCCTCCACTTATGGTAAAATCATATATAGGTACCGTTACATGTATAATGGCCTCATTCCAACAAATTTGGCATCAGTCACTGGAACAGGGAGAGAGAACTGGAGCCCCCTTTATTGGGAGAATTCCCGGAGGGATCGAGGTGTCAGAGTTGTAGGTAGATAGATAAAATAGAACACTCCAAATATAGGAACATAAACACACAATATTAAGTACATGTACTGTATAACCCATTTTAGTTGTTTTCAACGTATCACTTACTTTCCTTTTCCTTGTGCTTAGTATCTGGAATGGCAATATTTGTTTTTTCTCTCTATCCCAGGCTACAGCTTCAGAATCAATGACACATGACTTCACATTATCCATGACAGCATTCTTGAAGCGGGAAATGATGTCTGGATATTTCGTGGTATTGTCTTCTTGGTTACGGCTGTATATGTTGATGCTTCCATCTTCCTTCAAGTGAATCTGGAACAAAGCAAGGGGACTGTGAAAATGCTGATTAATGACAGTCAACCACCAGCAATACTTATTCAGTTCAAGGGTCCTAGAATCCTAAATTGCAAAACTATCTGATGATATTCAAACTTTTAAGATACACCACCTTCTTCATCCACAGCCTTTGACAGAACCCAAATTCAATAAAGAGAAATTCAGTTACATGTAAAAAAACAAAAAGAAAACAATTCAAATAACAAGATTAACCTGAGCTCTCTCTCCATCATATTTGAATTCACACGTAAACTTGGCATTCTCGAATCGCTTGAGGACTTCTGACACACCAGAGGTAGGGTGGGCAAGCATGGGCTTCAAAGGCACACCAGGAGTAAGTTGGCACCTTTTTGGCAATGCTTCTAGTCCTTCCTCCAGCAGAATAGGTATGATCTTGTCATATGAAGGGAACTCACTGTGGATATGAAGTTAAATGTTAGAGGTAATTATAATGATCATAGACAACATATAAGAAGCATCTTTATAAACATAGTATTTATTTTTATTAGCAAGTTTTAGGTAGATTTCTCCCAGTAGCAAATAATTATAAATGTGTCACAGGGACTGACAACAAGTTTAATCTTATTTGTCTACAGCTCTAAAACCTCACTCTCTCTGGGAACTTCCCCTCAAAGGGTTGGCCATGGCAAAACTCCAGTTCTTCTTTCACCACTCCCTTCTTGCTCGTGTGAAGCCTCCCCTTCTATTTGTATTTCTCTTCCTCACATGCTCCTCCACCCTGTTAACCCACCTTATTGATGGTGTCTCTCCCACCTATATCGTACCGATACACATTCTCATATTGCATTCTCTTCCAGTGTCAAAACTGCCTCAATGTACAGTATCCTCATCATACCACATGCTCTTCTCAGGTGGCTAGTTCCACCACACATAGTCGAGACTGTTGCACCCTATTCTATATCCATGTCTCCAACAAATTTTAAGTGTTTGCAATAAAATTCTCATCTAAATTAGTAGTGCATCATGACTATTCATGCAATGCCATATAAATAATTAAGAGCATGTTACCACACTTAGGAATCAAACATGAAGTCATGTTACCATAAAGTCCTAGTCCTTAGATGATTATATAGTACTGTATAGTGTGATCTATAGTCATGTTGCAGGTGTGGCCGATGAATAAGTGAAAACTTGTGAATCATTATGAAAACTCAGTTTGATGGACTGAGGAACATACCACACGTTTAGCCCATCATCTTTAGTTTTCACCAAATTTCACAACACGACTTTAGACCCCCACTGTACACCTGAACAAGCAGTTTGTCTGCAGTCAATTTTACATCTGATTGAAGGTGACTGTAGAAGGATGCAATATAATTCTCATCCTATATTCAAGATAAGACTTTAAAGTGGATCAGCAAAGTAAGAAGGGGAAGATATCATTTGATGTGAGATGAGGGTTGAGGAGTATCATGGAGGTTATTCTGCAATGGCCACTCCTTGCTGCGGAGTTCCAAAGAGAGAGTGGTATCAGCAATTCACTGATTGACAAATATTGGTTATCATCAGCAGTAACATTTCTCATCAGGTAATATCTTGAAGATGTGTAAATTTCATCAACTATATACATCTACTTACCAGTAAGTTGTCTTCAAAATGAGACCACTGTTGTCTAGTTTAACCTTAAGTCTGTCTGGGGCAACACCAGAACCAGCATCAATTATTTCAGGTGGGTAGTTTTGATCAGGAGGAGTCAGGTAGCAAGCCTGGGCTAAAGCCTTCCGGTAAACAAATGAAACACAATTACACAAATATTTCGACGTCACATGCAAGTATAGATTTCAATACCATGATCAAGTGATTTACTCACTCCACACCTTTCATACTTTTATTATTTCTTACTCTGTGAATTCTTTGGATTCTACACATTTCTATATATTAGTCTCACTCTCAATTTCATATTCATGCCAAGCAAAAGTTTCACAACTATATGAGTGTGAGCATACAATGCTCATTCAGAATCTATGCTAAACATTTTAGTTTCAATTAGTGCATTTATCACACCTAAAAATGTTCCTTAGGTTTACTCTACAGTATTATCTACTGTACTTCCTTTGCAAAATTTCCTTTATCTTATTTTTTACATGAGCAAAAAATTAAATATGTAACCTTGTGTCAATATCTGTCATGATGTCATTTATAAATGCCTCACCTGAAGTACAGACTGTTCTGCCAGACCAATACGCAGCTTGCCTTCAAGAGAACGTATCAAGTATCTGGCTTCAGCGAACCGACATGCCACATACATTCCTTTAATCTTGTCTATTTTCCTGCTTTGTGACTGAAATTCAAAAGACACCAGTACATTTAAATTACCATATTCTGCCATAAAGACATGGATTTTAAAATACTTTTCAACAATATTTATCCAAATCAATATAAGAATTAATACATATGACACTATGAACTGGTATTCATAATTAATGATCAATTTACTTCATCAGTAATGATATTTACAGTGAAAAAGTTTAGGCACATTGTATTGAAATAATAGATGGTTTTAGGTTTTTACATTACCATGGAATACTGTATTAAGGCAAAAATGTCGCACAAGAATACTCACAGCATTGCCAGTCATGAAGGCAATTTCCTTTAGCTTATCAAATACTGCTTTAACATTCAACTTAGCCGGTTGAAACATGAGCCTCTGGCTGGATCTGGACTGTTCTGCTATAATGCCCAAGTCTCCCTGCTTTTCTATATCAGACTTTATCATCTCAACACTTCTGCCAGACGATTGGGCAATGGAGCGCATCAGGATGGTCTCACCAACACGTAACTCAACACCTTAATATAAAAACAGGAGAAATTACTACATTAACTACTTTATGATATTTTTACTTATAAGGTTTGAGAAGTCATGCAATTTTCCACTACCATAAAGTAAAAGTGTTCATAAGCTAATGTTAACACTTCAATAAATGTACAGTTGCCCAAGAAAAGACTGCAAGCTACCAAATTAACTGGTGTGTGGCAATATCTGGCAGCTGCTCCAATGTAAACACTTGTATTTTATAAATGGATCACTCCGAACCTACAACCTTTGTATGGATGAATGTAATTAGCTGTAGCCAATAATATCCATCCTTACAACGGTTATAGGTTCTGAGTGATCCATTGATAAAATACGAGTGTTTACTTTGAAGCAGCTGCCAGATATTGCCACACACCAGCTAATTTGGTTGCAGTCTTTTCTTGGGCAACTGTACATACAGTACCAGTACTGTATGTAAGTCCAGACCCAATCGAAGGTATTTTCTCCATGAGGCCAAGAACTTCACAAATTCAATAATTTAAATTCAGATCCAAAGAAACCTGGTAAAAAGAACCATTGAGTTCCCAATAGGTGCCCAATCAAAAATTTATCAGTGGGATTTCACTTGGAGGTTTGTTAGGGCCCAAGAGCTCTCTGCAGTAACAAACAGATTACAAACTCAACTATAGTTACAATAATTTTCATTGGTGGAATTTCTCTTGATGGCATTCCCCATTCCCTGGTCAGAAGGGTCAAATCCACTAGTATATACAGTACAGTACTATAAAACTGTGATATGTTAACAATCATTGCACGTCCCAAAATACTCCGAAAAAGCTATTTGCCAGTGCTAATCTGGCAGATCATAACACCTTTTATTGTAATGAATAATTCATACCAAACAGTAACATCATGCATACAGAGTGTAATATGTACATAAAATTTTGATATTACCTTCAAATGCTGGGGCAACCTTGTTTAAACACAGGTACACGCAATACAGAAGATCATCAGGCGAAAGGACAATTACTGATCTGTAGAAGTTGGCAAGTATCTCAATAGTTCTCAATCGACCACTTGTGTTCTCTATCAACTCCATGGTTTTTGCCAGAGCCAAGTAAGGAACTCTGAAAGACCACGAAACACCTGTAATATATTGTGAGGTAATATCATACAGTAATCCAGGAAAAAAGACAGTGGCACTTTGCTACACCCAACTTTTGTCATCATATCCTAGGATCCCTTAGAGTAAGCCTCCACACAAGCACCTTTCTCAACCCCAGTAGGATAAGTACCTTCCAGCATGAATCACTGATGGTCTCTAGCCACGAGCTGTGTCTCCGCCACATAGCTCAACCTTTTATGATATACTATAAGTCTGTATGCAGGGTTGGCTGAAAGGAAAATAAGCCACATGCCAGCCCAATAAAGCTGCTCTTGGCAATCTTTCATCAGGCTGGTAACAGGCCTCAAGTCAGTCTGTGATCACAGAGTAATTTCTGACTGGACACACAGTCGTCATTCCAGGTGCATCCCTTCTCCATACATAAAATTGCATAACTCATATTCATTGTTCTACATATATATGTCTTTCCCCCTCTTGAAAACTCAGCAATCTGAAATCCAAAGCATTCTAAAATCTATTTTACAGTCCATATTCATCCATCACCACTCCTTAATTCTTACTTTTCCCCTTCCACTTTCACATTTCAATTAGCTACCATTTTACTTTGGAATGACAGTAGTCCCAATATTTAAGCATATACAGACATATAATAATTACATAACACAAAGTACAATAAACATAAACATACCTCTCCGATTTCTTCCAGAAAGCATCATCAATTGGGTGGTATTTTTTCTTGCCTGGATTGTAATCTGCACCAACATCCTTGCTACATAATGATGGCTTGGGAGCAAAGGGATTGAATACCTTTGGCTTTTTCTCGGTACTTTCTACAGTTTCAGTTGATTTCTCTTTCTCATTTTTTCCCTTTTCAGGCGATGCTTCCGTCTCATTCTTTTCCTTCTCCAGTGAGGTTGCTACCTTGCTTTGTTCCTCATTGTGAGAAATTTCTTTCTTACTATTTGGGGATGGATTTTTTTTGGTCTTTGGGGATGCCTTTATCTTCGACTTTGATGAGACATCACCTTTCTTGTTTTTAGAATTTTCCTTTTTATCTGGCTTTACTTTCTTCATTGGTGAAGAGCAATTTTCTTCTTCCAAAGTTTCATTTTTCAATGATACCTTTGATTCAGGAGATTCACTGCTGTCCTTAGCTTTCACCGGAGAGCTTGATGTCCCTTTATTTTCAGCACATTTTACTGGGGATGCACTTCTCTTTACTGGTCCTTTTGGAGCTGGAATACATGAACATATTCAAAATGTAAGTACAATGTCATTACAATATTGTGCAACTGAAAAGCAATTACAATTTCATGCTTCTGAAAACCCTATATGTTTGTCTTCAGGTACACTAAGGCTTGATCATAATGAAAACAACATGACTCTTCCACATCACGCACTACCATATTTTACATGCCTTCTACAATTTGGATAATAAAGTAGTACACTACTATTTGAATTGATAGCATTGTGCTGAAGACAATCATCTTTGCACAGTAGCAAAGACATGATAAAAACTACATATTAAACACTACAGAAGTGAAATAATATATACTGTTCAAACACAAAATGGCATGAAGAATTTCTATCTCAAAGATCCCTGGTAGTGGATCCAAAAGCTTCAACAAATTGGTACTTCTGCTAATATCCATTCAAGAAATCCTGGAGAATAGTTAGATTCTTCGCCTTAAATTCTGCAACATACATGGTTTTTATGTAAATTTTATCTTATTTGAAACCACCTCTTCTTTACTAAATCTCACCAAAAACCACTACCAAATGGGACCATTAAAAAACAGTATACAGTAAATGAAAGGAGAACAGTACAGTACATGTAAGTGTGCATATTACCAAAGAAACTATGCATTGATGTTGGTTTTGGCCGCCCAGAGGTAGATTTTTCTTCTTTCTCAAATTGTTTTTTTTCCTCCTTTTCTTCAACTTCCATTGGTTCTTCATTGACACTGCATTTGTCTTCATTTGTTTCTTCTTTATTTTTTATTTCTGATGAGTGTTTTACGCTGTCCTCCTCTCTTTTTGTACTTTTCTTGGGAGAGCCATTTTCTCCTTTGAGCTTCTTCACAAGTTTCTTTTGTTTATCTTCCATGGAATCACTTTTACGCTTCAACTGCTTCCTAGCTGCAAAATTGAAATAAAACGTAAAGGCACAAAATTAACCAAATTTGACATGCTAGCAACCTTACAAGATTACAAATAATAATTGATGGTTTTTTTTTGCCAAGTAGGGTTGGGCCACCATTCGGCAGGAAATCAGTGGTTATCACCCATTTAGCTGATGAATTGATAAATGACCTATTGACCAATTAATCAAACAAGTTTACTTGTCTTTTCTATAATCCAGAATATCAAGAAACCAGACTAAGACATTAGCAGAAGGCTTGAAACCATTTTATTCTGTACATTACCATATCTAGAAGTAAACGACTGGTTCTAAATTAGCAAAATAGATGGTGTTTAATTCAACAAAACATAACATAATCAATATGCAATGCATACCAGTTTTCCTAAGAGAAGGAACCGTGGAAGGAGTGAAGCCAGGGGATTTTTGTGATGATGAGGCAGTAGCTTTATTTGGAGTACTAGGATTATCAATGTCTTTGTCCATACAGTCATTATTTTCCACTTCTCTCTTTCCCTGAACCACTTGGTTCTCATCATCATCATCACTTTCATTTTTAATGTTGATGTTTTCTTTACCAGAAATTTGCTTTTCTGGTGCTTCTGTGTCTTCCATCTCCATTTCTTCTTCCTGTGATTTTTTCTCATGCTGTGTATTGGATTTACCATTTTCCAAGTTTAAGTTTTTACTTGATTTCTTTATAACAGGACTAGCATTTGTTTTTCTTTCTTTTTGAGTAGGCTTGTTGTCATCTTTTGGCAAAGCAGGTTCATCGATTTCTTCGAGATCTTGCTTCTTATCTTTTCCTTTTACTGGACTCTCTTTTACTTTATTTTCCTTTTCTTCATCAGATTTGCTTGGAGATGAGCTGGTGATAAAAAGAAAATATTAGTTATCACCATCATCATCAAATACCCCCTTTTCCATTTTACAAGGGGTGGGAAAAGGAAGCAGAATACAGAAAGAATAAACAGAATACTGTCCCCAGGAAACTGGGTTACACACACATTCATTCCCCTTTTCAAGCCCTTACATGGTTTGTCAAGTTAAAATCGGGTTGCCAGCCCAAACATACGCCCATCCTACCAAATCTCTTTCACATTGTGTATCATGCACAAATTCTTTTGCTTCATTCATTTTTATTCCCCCCTTTTTTTACACAATCACTCACCATATCGTCCCATCCTTTCTTTGGTGTTACCTTTCTTCTTTTCCTCTCAAAATCAGACTTGTACTGTACACCTTTTTCATTACCCTTGTATGGTCCATTTTTTCCACATGCCCATACTACCTCAAAATTCTTTATTCTATTCTTAGATATAGTAATTAACTAACACCATACCTCTCACGGTTATTCAATGTGTACAAGGATAGAGTGATACAATGGGGAAGGGCAAAAGTACTGTACTGGAAGAAAGTAGTACAAGTAATGGTGTAGGGGTGAGAAAGGTGGTTTGATTATGAAGTATGAAGATGATGAGGCACTATTAGCTTGCAATGAATGGGAACTAGGAAGACAGGATGATTACGATGTGTATGAAAATTTATGTTCAAGGTAAATATGGGTAAATGCATGATGATGATAATGGGGAAGGAAGGGGATTTAGTGTTATTGCTGTTGATCGGTTCATTTATCAGGTGCTCTCAGAGGTCTTTCCGTTTGGCAAGGCAGATTCTAATCTCTCAATAGAAAGACGATTCAAAGAGATGTATACTGGATGGAGGGTATAGGAAGACATTATTTGGTATGAGGTTGTGTACTGTTTCAGTGACTATGTGATTGTCTATTATGTTTATGAGAGGAGATACAAGTCTCTACTGGTTGACAAAAGGGAGCCAGTGTAGAATAATAAAGTAAATGGGGAGACCTTTGAAAGTATATAATAAAAATTAACCTATTAATGTACTTTGGAGTAATATTGGACAAGAAACGAAAGTGTGCAAAAATTGGAAAACAGTCTACAGTATTTGGATAATAATTATGAGATACAGATTTCTACTTCAGACTACAATATGTTAGAGATTCCCAAAGAAACCATTGAGGGCGATGCATAATATGAAACTAGATATTAAATCTAAATAAAATGGACTTAATTTTCATGTACAGTAGTTCTAGCGTCTCATCTCAAAACAAAATGATCACCTGGTGGAGGGTTGTTGCTCCTGTGTGTCATCCTCACTATCGCTGTCTATGACCCGGGACTTACGGTGGCGACTCCCAACATACTTCTTGACAGGAGAGTCTTCAGGTTCACTAGCTGCTTGCCTGATATAAATACAGTACATAATCATATTTACATAAAAAATAAATATAATAGATATGGGCCATGTCATCATCTGTTTTTTTTTTTAAGTTAACAGTTCACTCAGTATTACTGTATAATATTTCCCACAATAGTTTACTCCCAATTCCAGATTGTAACATTATGCACCACCACCATTTACTACATGTAAAGATGTACCGGTACAGTATTTCCTCCGGCAACTACCCGAGTGTCTGTGCTTTGGTCAATAATTGGATTGAACCGAGGCCAGTGGAGTCATCACTCAGAAAATGAGCATGTATAGATTACTGTATGCAGTTATCTATGGAGCATGTTAGCCAATGGGTTGCAAGGATTTCATATCTACTGTACTCTACTACTGTAGGCTATACCTGTACCATGAAACTCACAGCTACTGCATGTACAGTACAGTAATAACAAATTTATATAAAAGTTTAGACTTACTTTTCGTTGTCCTTGGTGTGTGAGACATCACTGGAGGTACTTCCCTCAGGTTTTTTGGCTTTAGGAGCAGTGAAAAATGATCTGAAATTATATTTCATATATATTAATACAATACTATATAGTACTTCCTGATTCAATACAAATTCTAAGGCAAGAGAGTTGACCGTATGCATAACAAAACTTATAGCCTACTGTATCAATGAAAAGGTACCGGTAATGAAATGGACAACATCCCATAATGATATAATTTCTCTTGTCAGGGCGGAGTTATCGTAAGGAATTACAGGGATACAGCCTTGGGTGACATCATATTCTTGTCTGAATTGGGTAATATGGGTTTTATCATTCCATTGTTGTTTGTGTTACTGGCAATATTAATTTTAGAAAAAAATATCAACAGGTAACCTATATTCTGTATAGTTAAATTGGATAAGCTGAGCCAAGTTTTGCCCTAAATTTGATTGAATAATCTTATGGTTGATTATCTAATAACAAAGCCAAATATGCTAAAATACATGCTTTTTTCCACCCATATCCAAGATTGTTGGATATGTTGCCGAGGGTTTTCTCCAAAGCAAAGCATTTCCTAATGAAACAATGATCTAAATCAGTACCTAGTTCCCAAACTTGGGGCCATAAGCTGAGGCTATGTACTGTACAGTCACGGCACATAGTCCTTGAGCAGATTTCCGCTTACATCCTGGTCAAGGACTATGTGCCGCAATTGTACCTGGAGATGTATTAGGGTACTAGTCATTTTTCATTCAATATAACTTCACTCAATGTAACTTCCTATGCTATGGATTCTGTATGAGAACCTGGCTATGAATCTTGAGCACAAATCACTCTAGGATGCACAGTTCGTCTGATTTTTATGACATCGGAGCAAAACTGCTTGAACATTAGAACCTAATAAGTGTAGGACGGTAGACAGTGACTGTAATCATGGCTTACGGATGGGGGGCCATGATTAAGAATCATGTACGAGAAAAGGCTAACGGACAGAAAAAGTTTGGGAACCACCGTACTAAATAATTCAAACAACAGGACATATAGTACTGAGAAAAATGTTCTATAAATTTCTGCCGGGGCAACATGTAAAAATTTACAGTCTCCTTGATGAGGCAATTCCTTTTGGTTACGGTCAGTGGCAGGGGTGGATTTGTGTCTTTCTTCTCTGAGGGACTAGTCACTATTGGACAATTTACCCTCTAAGGTAACCAATACACTTTACTAGTGTATTTTCCAGTTTTGTGAGGGTGAAAATATACCCTATTAATTTAACATATTCAGTTTGTGAATAACAGTTACTATCGTAATAGTTTAGAATTAGCCAGACCTGACCTGATCTATACCAATCGGGACCAGGGGAAACTACCTGGACCTAACTTGGACAAACTACTGGGACCAAACCGGGACTAACTACTGTAACCTAACTACACAAATTTACCTTAACCTAACTTTGGCAATCTACCTCAACCTAACTGGGGCAATTTATCTCAACTTAACTGGGGCAATCTACTGTAACCTAACTGGGGCTATCTACTGGGACCTAACATAGCAAATTACATCCATATATGTTAAATTTATGTATTTTGCCTCACCCAAAACACTCTTTTCACAATTTATTCCCCCAAGATTATTGGATAGGGAGGTATCTGAAAAATAATGCATTTCCGAATGGATAGTGTTAAAATTGCTCAAAACTGAGGAAAATACACCAGAAACATATTCTGGTTAACTGCATTGTTCAATAGTAAAATCATACCCAACTTTTATATTATTTAGGTATTTGGGAAGGTAGCAACACCCTCAAGGTCAATCACAACAAGACACAGATATTGGGTTCAATATATTTATCTTTCTCTCTTATTTAATGCCAATGAAAGATTATAGAAAAAAATCCAACCAAACATATCTGGCAGAGTTCTTGATATGAGGGCCCCAAAATTGGAACTTTGTGTCTAAGTTAGTTAGAGTCCTGGAAGTCTTCAATCCTCAGTGGAAACAACCATGCCACTTGTTATAAGGGCCGTATGCAAGAATATTCATGGTGCATACGATGGCTCTATTGTTTTTCTATGGAGCCATCATACTGGTACCACGACATCGTATGCACTATGAATGTTCTTGAAAATATGGTCCTAAGCACAAGGAATAAACCACTTCTACTGCATCAACCCCTTGCCTCTGACGTCGAAATTAAGTGCAGAATTTGCGTATACTTGCTAATAATGCTACATATAACCCAATTTGTGCTCAATGTCATGGTAAAACAAGATAAGGGGTTGCCAGTAGTAGTGTTGTTAAATTTGGAGCAACTGATTTCTCAAAACTATTCCAAGCAACAGGGCATTATTATTTATTTTAGTTCATCTGGTCGTGTTTCCTGGCATAATTTTGAAGGAATTATAGGGCACTTCATTGTACCAAAAGTTTACCATCCCCTGAAGTTAATTACCGGTACCCTTTCTGTAAAATTCCTCTAAATATTATATCAGTTAACAGTCTATCAGGTTATTATTACATACATACATTCATATACACCATGGGATACCTCTAAAGTTATATAATAGACATATAAATACGTACAATATCGATCGTTGCACCATTTTTGTGATAATCTTTTGGAAGGTGAAGTTTCCCGCCTAATATGATAAACAAACATCAAACTGGTGCAGTGTTGCCAGCTCTGATGCACTACATTTCCTTAATCTCAACATCAGAATTTTCCGTTTTACCTCAACTTCAATATCAGAATTTCCCTTTTTGCCTCAACTTCAATATCAGAATTTCCCTTTTTGCCTCAAATTCAAAACAGAATTTTCCTTCTTTTCTCAACTTCAACATCAGAATTTTC
The DNA here is from genome assembly GCA_034508575.1 of Petrolisthes manimaculis. Taxonomy (NCBI): domain Eukaryota; kingdom Metazoa; phylum Arthropoda; class Malacostraca; order Decapoda; family Porcellanidae; genus Petrolisthes; species Petrolisthes manimaculis. The sequence goes on along the minus strand of JAWZYT010003156.1, from coordinate 191,530 downwards.
CTTTTTATCTCAACTCCAACATCAGAATTTCCCTATTTTCTCTAACTTTACATTCAGAATTTGCCTCAATAATTCCATGTTTACTTTTGAACATTGACTGTCTTTGGTATTTCGCCAGGTAGGAATTTCCCCGTTCACTCTTGAACAATCTATATAATTTCCCTGTGCGGACTTCAAAATTCCCTAATACAGAGAAATTTTTCTGCACCTGGGAACATTGAACAAGTGAAGCCAGTGACGCCACCAAGCGGCTAAAAGAGTAATTACTAATCAGACACATCATGAGACGTCATCTGGTCGTCCAAGCGGAGGATTGGGGTACCAAGACCGTCTTGGGAGCGCTTGTCAAAGACGTCATCTGGTGGTCCAAGCGGAGGATTGGGGTACCAAGACCGTCTTGGGAGCGCTTGGTTTCAGTGACGAGAACTGACCAAATACGTAGAATCTGTGTTCTCGTCGTCCAGATACGGATTGGGCAGAAACAAAAGAAAGTTTGTAAACAAAGTCGTAAGAAAATACTACAAATTGGTCTACTTTTCCTTCACTTTCCTCATATTATGAAGCAAATTTGTGTCCTAAGTTGCATGCATTATACACCAAAAGATGCAGAATTAAGAAACGAATAAGATGAGACCAACTAGAAGTCTCTTGATATGATCTTTTGTTGAAGACTTGCGATTTTTATTACTTTATTCTCGATTTTCGGTGAAAAATTTGATAATAATAATAATAATAATAATAATAATAATAATAATAATAATAATAATAATAATGATAATGATAATGATAATGATAATGATAATGATAATAATAATAATAGATAATTAGTAAGATAAATTTGAGTGTTTCATTCCTCCACGTGTGATGAATTGGTTTGATATTTAATTAAAGGCCAATTCCATACAAGGGGGTTGCGGAAGCTTTTTTTTTTTCATGGTGGTATGTACTTACGCAATGCATGATATTTTTTTTGTTCTCTTTACTGCTGAAGGGGAGGGTAACTACGCAGGAGCCACACCAACTTGAGACGTGATGAAGGAGAGCCGGGATCGTAAACCAGAAGGAAGGGGTGACGGTATGGCGCGGCAAGAGTACCCTACCCTATACTGCATACATACCCCCTCCACCCTGCCCCCCCATAAACTCCCCCCCACTCCTTAACCCATACGTACCCTATACTGTACATACCCCACCCTGCCCCCCATCAACTCCCCCCATCCCTAACCCATACGTATCCTATACTGTACATTACCCTACCCTACCCTACCGTAACCCAACAAGCCCCACCCCACTCCATCTCATATGTATATACCCTACACATACCCCAACTCCACCCCATGCTCCCCACACTACCCCAACAAATCCCAGCCCTCCCCACAGTATACCCCAACCCTCCTCACCCTACCCCAACAAATCCCAGCCCTCCCCACAGTATACCCCAACCCTCCTCACCCTACCCCAACAAATCCCAACCCTCCCCACACTACCCCAACAAATCCCACCCCTCTCCACCCAAGCCCACCGAACCCCAATCCTCTCCAACTCAGCCAACTCCAGTCCTCCACATGTAACAAGGAGCCTGCATGTAATCCACCTCCCTAGATAAGCATGGGGCCTCTTTATTGTCGGGTTATGTAAGTAGCAGCCGTCTCTCTCTCCTTTATTTTAGTTAAACTTTTTGTCGGTATATTTGGAGTCTTATTTAATGCTCCAAATTATGTCTTGATATACGTAGATCCTCTGTTAGTAATATTGAGGTGATGGGTTTGTTTCCTGGGTTAGTTTGGATGGTAGCATTACAGTTTATATACATATACATTTTCTTCTTATATTCTCTTGGTTTGTCGATAATTCCTGTGTGTGGTATCGCTCGTTTTAACTCCGGGAATGTTCTCTGTACTTTACGGTAGGTCATGCACGTGTCAGGGATGAGCGAGGGTTAGGGGATAGTATACTTTTGGTACATTGGAGTGACTTACGGTAATTCCTACAATGTATGCCGGGGAACTGGCCCAGATTAATTAACAAAAATAATGATGGCCAGTTGCTTCGAATAGTTTGGAGAAATCAGTTGCTCCAAACTTACCACCACTGTGCCTCCCCGTAATAGGACAAAAAGAAGACCGTGCATTAGGCAAGAGAGACCTTGTACCACGAGACAGACGAAGACATGGAAGGAGGGATGGTAGCAAACATGAAGGAAAAAAGAGGAGAGCTGGGAAACCTGAAAAGAAGAAAGTGAGTGGCTCGGGTCCGAAGTAACACCCAAGCCCTTTAAATATTGCCTACCTAGATTAATGGATTATCCCTTTAATACTGTAAGAGCCAAAGTTTTCTCCTAATCTAAAAAAAGAAAAAAAAAGAGTAATCTAGAGATAATCTAGGGGATAATTTGTTTCGATGCAAAACAATGTATTAAAACAAGTCCACCTAGTTGTATACTGGAGTGTGTGTGTGTGTGTGTGTGTGCGTGTGTGTGTGTGTGTGTGTGTTATATAAGTGTGCCTATATGCACGTGTGTGTGTATTATATAAGTGCGTCTGTATGCATTTGTGTGTGTGTGTCGTATAAGTATGCATGTGTGTGTGTGTATGTGTGTGTGTATTGTATAAGTGTGCCTGTTTGTAGTGAAAATGCACAGATTCCCTTCTGAATACATAATGATTAAATCCAATTAACTCATTTCGAGTTCTACCCGTATAGATATACAAAAATTTTCTTTAAAATTTATTTACTCTACATATGTGACTGAGTTGGTTATTCCTGCCCGAGGTTGTATTAATTTTCTGTTCTAATTAAATAGTTCACTTATTTCCTTCCTACTAGACTCTTCAACTCTACCTTCCTTCTTTCTCTTTCCTTCTTGCATGTTGTCCCTTCTCTTTATCTCCTTCTCCCTATAATGCTGCAGGATTTTCCAGGCCAAACGCAGTCCTGGTTTTTCCTCTTCAATTCTTGCTGTCTTTGCTCTTTTAAAATAGAATTGATCGAGGACTTAGTAAACTGTGAGCAACGTGCCTGACTCTACACTAACCTAAAAATAATATCACCATAATAGTACGCTGTAAATAAAACCAATGAATTCCATAATAAAAATCTTATATATTTATATTTCATATGTTTCAGTGGGGTCTTATATTTACGGTAATATATTGTCAACCGAAGGAAACGCTTTGGTCGGACACACACACATCCTCTTTGGAGTGTGCCAGCCAAGGGAACAGTCGAGTCATTGGATACAGAGAGTAAAAGCCTCGTTTGTCACATTTACACCACCTGTAGCAAGTGGCACATGCATCAGGTGGTGTAAGTGTGTCGGTTGAGTCAGGTGAGTCAAGGAGTCAATGAAATAGGTGAATAGTCTATAATCAAAGTCGTGTTGCGGTGTCACTGTATAGATTATAATTATGTAAATGTAACTCGTGAAACTATATGAAAGCCTCATGACACACGGCGGGATAATCCAGACGTTTATCTCGTCGGTTTAAGTTTCCACCATATTTCACGACATGATTATTGGCGCTCACTGTACAGTTACGCTCAATAGTCTAAAGACAGAGCTTCGAGTAAAACGATCTCGAAAAACGAAATGATAAAGCAGTATACGTTTTGGTGTCTGTAATAATAATGGGGACATAAGACTTATGATCGTGACAGTACCTTTTACTACCAGAATGTAAATCAGGCAAATCAGGAGAGGCGAATCAGAAAGCAGAATCTATAATAATTATCTTGTCAGGCAGAAAAGATTAATCAGTATTGGGAAGTGAGTGACGTACGAGGCGGATGAGTGAAATAGTACAGATGTGTGAATCAGAACAGAAGAGTCAACAGGTGAAAGAAGCAGAAGAGGTAGCCTAAGTCAGGTAAGTCAAGCAGAGAAGGTGAAGGTCAAGTAACAGAGGTGAGTATGAGGTGAGAAAGCAGGTGAGAACCCGTGAGAGGTGTGGAAGGTGCAGGTGTCTTCCGATCAATAGGGCGTCCGGTCCCCCTGCCTGCCTGCCTGCCTGTCTGCTTGCCTGCCTCTCCTCCCTGAGGCGTGCACACGCTGGGGCTGTACCGTAGGGGTCAGGGAGGGAGGAAGGGAGGGGGGTAAGGGACACTCCCAGACTCGTTACTCAGGAGCCAGACGTCTGAACAGTTGCTACTGAATCAAAGAGTCCAACACCATTAATTTCAAGTCCAGCTTAATAATAATAGTAATAAAACAAATAATAATGATAATAATAATAATAATTATTATAAGAATAATAAAAACCAATAAGAGTAGAGTAGTAGTAGTAGTAGTAGTAGTAGTAGTAGTAGTAGTAGTAGTAGTAGTAGTAGTAGTAGTAGTAGTAGTAGTAGTAGTAGTAGTGGTAGTAGAAGTAGTAGTAGTGGTAGTAGAAGTAGTAGTAGTAGTAGTAGTAGTAGTAGTAGTAGTTTCTTCAATATCTAATTTATATATTTCATAATAATGTATTGTTATTAAGTTTATTATATTTCTATTTACTTACACTATCTCAGTGGAGTATGTGTTCAGCTCTGAAGAAGTAATGTTCATAATGATATAGTACGATGAAATTCGATTACGTTATTATCGTTTTTCCAACTAATAATTGCTATAAGCAACAGTGAGTTCATGGTATTAACAAATACTTGTGTATGCATCTACTACCTCTGTATTTTAATACACATACGTCATGTGTCATAAAGCATGACAATCCCAGTATGGGTGACGAAATATTATGTCAATAACGGATTAATTAAAGGAAGCATTAACGGTTCTCTTTGTTAGAGGTTAATATCTATTTGTGCTTAATTCACTCGACTTCCTTCACTAGCTTCAAAGATCATGATTAAACTAAACTAGCATTTTTCATGCAGCTCGCCTTTATTATGTTGCCATATACAATTTACAAATTCTAACTTTTATTACCTTATTATACTTTACGTTCGTTCATTTAATTTCATTACTGTAATAGCTTTTTGTAATACTGTCGTACCATTATTAACCTTCATTTAAGTATAACAGGATGAGAACATTTGCTTCAATACCATTCAAACAAAAATAAAAAAAATAAACCATAATATAATTTCTATCGTATGCAAAATCCTAGAATGAGACAGCATGAATAAACGTGATGGATCAGACATACAGTAGTTATCAGACATTCATACCATGTGTTCGAAATCTTAGAACACGGGTAAGAACTACTGAACTACTACACGACGAGGCGGCTGCTGGGTCCCGAGGTCTGTGATGCGATGTAAACAAAATCCTCTACAGATGAACTTTTTTTTTTTTATCTTATCCTCCACAATAACACATGCTGGGTCGACACACTCTTATCTTAGTAAACAAAATAATCTCGTCGGGAAGTTCTAAGCGATTGAGATAACACGATATATATAAATAAATAATAAACATTGTAGTAGCCTATCACGAGAGACTTACTGATTACCGTGCTTCCACTCTGATTGGCTGGCTCGTCTCTGAATGAAATGGGACAGATTCTGACTGGTGGATCCCGCGTGTTTAGTGTCGTGGATGATTGGTTAAGGGGAGATTATCTTGGCAGTAAGCTATTCCTGAAAACCGACTATTTCAGTGTTATTAATAGGGAATCTGTTTCGTGGCATAGTTTGGAGGATGAGGTATAAGTCTTTCAATTCACCATCAGGAGAAATTTCCTCTAATCAAAGAGTCTGTGCTGTTCTTGTCGATGATTGATAGTTATTGATTCCTTCAAACTGCATCAAGGAATGCATTGGCACATTTGAGTTAAAGTTATGTTTGCATTGTGGTGTAGTGTGGAGAAATCAATCACTTCCAAATAGCTGTCTAATGTCAGGCCACATCAAGGAATGACATGTGTACTTTTATGTATATTTTTGGAATATCAATAATAAATAATAATAATAATAATAATAAAAAAAAAAGTTAATTATTACAAAAAAAAAATTATTAATAAAAAAATTATATATTAAAACAAAAAAAATACTAATTATTAAAAAACGACGGCGGCGGCAGCGGCGGCAGGGCGGCAGCGGCGGCGGCGGGGCGGCAGCGGCGGCGGCGGGGCGGCGGCGGCGGCGGCGGCGACGGCGACGACGACGAAAAAAAAGAAATAATAATAATAATAAATAAAAAAATAATAATAAAAAAAAAGTTAATTATTAAAAAAAAAAATATTTAATAATAAAAATATATATATCAAAATATATATATATATATTATTAAAACAAAAATAAAAAAACCTAATTATTAAAAAACGACAGCAGCGGCGGCGGCAGCGGCGGCAGGGCGGAGGCAGCGGCGGCAGCGGCGGCAGGGCGGAGGCAGCGGCGGCAGGGCGGCGGCGGGGCGACGGCGGCGGCAGCGGCAGCGGCAGCGGCGGCGGCGGCGGTGGCGACGGCGGTGGCGGCGGCGGCGGTGGCGGCGGCGGCAGGGCGGTGGCGGCGGGGCGACGACGAAAAAAATAAATAATAATAAATAAAAAAAGTAAAAAAAAGTTAATTATTACAAAAAAAAAAAAAAAAAAAAAAAATACATATTATTAAAAAACAAAACAAAAAAACAAATAATTAAAAAACGACGGCGGCGGCGACAGGGCGGCGGCGGCGGCGGCGGCTGTGGCGGCGGCGGTGGAGTGGGGTAGGGGTGGGGGCGTGGGGTTGGGGTGTGGGTGTGGGTGGGGGTGTGGGGTAGGGGGGTGGGTGGGGGTGGGGGCGTGGGGTGGGGGTGGGAGTGGGGGCGTGTAGCGCCGCAGGCAAAAGCACCCACGGCGTAGCCGTGGCTGGCGAAGCCAGTGCTTGTATAAAAAAAATATATATACAAAAAAAATATATAAAAAAATCTATATAATTTTTTTTTATATAAAAAAATTATATATAAAAAAAATTATATAAAAAAAATTTATATAATTTTTTTTTATATAAAATAAATTTTATATAAATTTTTTTTATAGAAAAAAAAAATATGTAATTTTTTTTATATAATTTTTTTTTTATACAAATTTTTTTTTATATAAATTTATATACAAAAATAATTAATAAAAAAAAGTTGTAATAGTTCTCCTTCCTGAATGATATAATATACTGATGGGAAAGATATAAATAGTTGGATTTGTTCTGGTGTGACTACGATCCATCTTTAATATATTATCAATTCAATATAAAATTATTTCAATATTGGTTACAACAGATCTCTAACTTTTTTAGAATATATTTATGACCAGAAAAAAAAAAAAAAAAATCGGATTGTACTCAAGTCAAGTATGATAATAACTATTATATGATTATTTCACATTAAAAAAGAAACTGTGCATCCATTTTCCCAATTTCGAATAAGAAAACTGAAGACTTGGCAAAGATAAGCTTAGATAATAAAATAAAAATCATGTTAATAATATAAATGTTAAAGACGTGGACACATGGACACATATTCATCTCGTTCCTAGGCATTGGATAACGCTTGCTAAAATGAACTGTGTAGTAATAAGGAGCAACACCTGCCATGGCAAGCCTGTCCTCTGAGAACTATATTGGCACCCATGTCACTGGGCCCACTTCGTATACCATTAAAACATTAAGAATTCAGCAAGTGTGGTTAATAAAGTACGGATGAGTAGAACAGGAGAGTTTTTCATTATTGTATACATTCATCAGAGGTCGTAGGGTTTACTGTTATCATTTTATTTATCAACAAACATGTCATTGGGCTGAAGAGAACCTTGAGTGGCAGGAATTACTTACGCTCGGAATCACAAACGAAAATAATCACCAAATTTGTGTATTTGTGTGTAAAGTATGATTGATAATGAAGAGAAGTATACAAGGTGAGTATAGAGTATTTTCCAGATGGCGTGAATATGAGTATTGCCTGGAGACGTTTTAAAGGCAACGAATGGAGCACATGTTGAAATGATCGAAAAACAGAAATATTTATGTCAAGAATAATTTGTAATATAAATAAATAAATCTAATGGTATAGACAAGTTTTGCTAAAGTGGCATCCAATGTGGTTAAAAATGGAAGTAATAATTTAGTTGAGAGAAAATTGATGTGCCGGGACTGTAGACTTGTATGTGCTTAATTAAGGAGGAAATATTGTGTTGGTAAATCTGGAGCAACTGAATCCTCCAAACTATTCCAAGCAGCATGAACACCATTACATTAGTTCATCTGGTCCTGTTTCCTGGCATACTTTGGAGGAATCAAGACACTCCCATGTAACAAAAGTGAATTAAGGAGTTCTATTCAGTAGACTATATAGAGTAGATGAGACAGAAGTGGATAACAAGTACCAGGGGAGAGTGACTGGATACTAGAGAGAGTCGTTCGTTATAACCTGCTCACTCCAGGTGAATAAATCTGAATGTGGAATCTGATACCGGTGAGGCGTGGGTGGTGGTGATATAATTATACAGGAACAGGAGGTTGGTTGTCTTTACTATCAAAACTTAAAAAAACTGAACTTCTAAAATTTATGTACAGGCATCTGAAGAGTGATATGAAAGTCTTTAAAGGAAACAAAGTAAATAATAATAATAATAATAATAATAATAATAATAATAATAATAATAATAATAATAATAATAATAATAATAATAATAATAATAATAATAATAATAATAATAATAAGCCTTCTAGCAAGGAACTTCAATTTTTCTTGTGGTGTTCATGGATCAAAATCAAGGATTCCACAAGTGGTATTTTCTGACCTAGTGAATCTTATGCCAAGAAAACAGAGGTGTAGCTGTCCTCTCAGTCAGTACACAAGTGGCAGCTCTGAGGGGATTTGGTGGGATATGTACACTCTCCACGCGATACCTCTCAGGGCCTCTCAAAGTGGAGGAGGAGGAAGAAGAAGGAAGGAATAGAGGCGGGATAGAGGAGAAGAAAATAAATAGAAGAAATACTAAGAATTTTAAAGGACTAACTAGCAGCAACATACAAGTTGGTCTTTGATTATGTTCCTATTATAGCATGTGGAAAAACACAATAATAAAGGAAGCTTCTCCCAACCAACCACTTTTAAAACCAGGAAAAAAATGAGTTACCATGTAATATGGAATACTATTTTTTATAGCATGGAATTTTCAAACAAAAATTGGAATCAGTTGTACACTGTATAAATAAATAAATAAATAAATATATATATATATATATATATATATATATATATATATATATATATATATATATATATATATATATATATATATTATATTACGAACTTTACATTAATCTGAATGGAAGTGGAATATAATTAAATTGTATAATAGAACTGCAAACCCAGTTATCAGGTTGGGTTTGTTATTATTTACTTCATAATATCTGACGAAATGCATAGAGGACTGGGCTTATTGGCACGTGCAGATTAATTATTCCGAAACAATTAGTGTGAGTTATGGATTACATTAAATTTATATTGGGGATTTTAAAAGTTTCAGCTCATTAAATATGTGATGCAGTTTACGATGACCTCTGGGAGATGAATAAAAATAAGTGCAACAGGATGGGGAAATAATGGAAGTGTATGAGAGGAGAAGGGACAGAGGAATAAAGAAGACGCAAAATAGAATAGAGAATGAGGATGGGAATGAGACAAAGCGAGAAAATGAGGGACAAGAAAGAGAGGTAAGAAGAAGTTGAGGAAGATGAGTAGCAAAAGAACGAGGAGGAAGGAAATAGTTAAACCTCAACATGCGTCACAGTTTGTCTTTTTTCTACTGACCTTGGACATACTATAGGCTTCATGAAACCTGTTACCGAGGCTCAGCTTATCATACATCAATACACACTGACGTCACCAACCATAACATCCGACCATAGGAAAAGGGAAATGTAGGTAGATCCCGAGTATTGCGGTTTTCATGTTAACAGCTGGGATGATTGTTTACGTTTGGTGGCCTTATGAGGATGAGAGAAGACCGACCTAGGCCTGGGAGACCCTGTAGGCTGAGGGGAGGTGGCCTTATGAGAAACGCCTGCATGAAACTCGAATTGAAAGACTATATAGTAATTATTCTCAGTCCGTAGCTCATATCAATTGTTTTCGATACTATTAGGTTATGTTAGCAGTGCACCAACTAGTTCACACCTCCTCTGTCCACCTGTGAAAAATTTGTCATTATTCTCAATCCTAGCTTATGTCATTGTAATCGATCTCCCCATCATTATCTTACGAGTGCAGCGCGCCAGCCACTCGTTCAACTCTCCTCTGTCTGCCCCCTTCATTGTAATTCTGAACACTGCACCGGGCAAGGGGGGAAGGGGTGCAGTGGCATTGGGTAGACTGTAGAGGAATAATTGGGCAGGACGGGGGTGTGGCAGGGGTGAGGCGACTCTATCTCACCACTGATTGGCTGAGTTGCTCAATGAAGGTCATACAGTAAAACTAAACAAGCTGTAAAAAACTCAAGATGGAATTCACCGCTGGAGGTCTTGTGTCTTATGTACAGAGTGGTGTGTGTGAGTGTTTTTTTTTTTTTTTTTTTTTTTTTTTTTTTTTTTTATATTAATAAAGATGAGGACAAAGGCCACAGACCCGCTTACCGTCCTCATCTACATAGTACAGTGAGAGAGTGGTCCAAAATCATGTCATGATATTATTTTCTTATTAACATTTCTACACATTATTCATTTTTATCTGTGCTGCATTAAATAATGTTGCACAGCATGAACCAAGGTCACGTTGGCAATGTTGTGATGTAACAAAAGACACACTGTTTAATGTTAGGAAGACCATTTGGTAACCGAGATTTTCTCATACACACACACACACACACACAAACACACACACACATTTATATATATACACATGGGCAGAATGAAAATAATTGCTGGTCACACCTATACTTTTCTACATAAGTCATAAAACAACTCCTTAAAACGAAAATTTAATAAATGAGGACAATAACAGAAAATTATTCATATATGAACGTCGAAACAAATTAATATGAAACGATGTGTGATATTAGCAGGACCAAGCCAGTGACATCAACCAGAGATAACGACGTCGACACCAATATATATGAATTGTTGAAGGGAGATACTGTGGTGGAAAATCTGAAACAACCGAATTCTCCAAACTATTCCAAGAAACACGCAACTATTAGATAGGTCTTCCTAGGCCTGTTTCCTGGCATACTTTGGAGGAATCAAAAGTATATTATCCTCTTAAGGACTCTGTGGTGTCGTCAGAAAATTAGGGGCTACAGAACCCTTCAAACATTGCCACGAAACACCACCTAAGAACAATACAATGAAGGAACCAGTTTCGTGACATAGCTAGGAGGAATCAAAATCCTCCAATTCTTATACAAGCACGGTCACAGGGTCCATCAGTGCTATCAGCAAGACGAGACTAGTGACATCAGCAAGACGAGACTAGTGACATCAGCAAGACGAGACTAGTGACATCAGCAGGACGAGACTAGTGACATCAGCAAGACGAGACTAGTGACATCAGCAAGACGAGACTAGTGACATCAGCAAGACGAGACTAGTGACATCAGCAAGACGAGACTAGTGACATGAGCAGGATATACTGTGACCACATCGAGACAAACACTGACACCCCTTACTGCCTTAGTAGTAGTGGAAGCAGCAATGTTGACACCCATGTACAGACACGGCCATTATTCCTGTCTCCTCTCCTCCTCTTCATGAATAACTTAAGGGTAAAGTACGCTATTGGTATATTGATTCCTCCAAAGTATGCCAGAGAATAGGATCTGATGAACCTAACTGATAGTGGCCTGTTACTTGGAATAGATTGGAGGAATCAGTTACTCCATATTAACTAACACTGTACTATCCCGTGAAGAGGAGATGCTGCCAATAAGAGGACAAACGCCCACACTGGTACTAATAAAGTATCTGTTTCTTGGCAGAGTTTGGAGGAATCAGAGACCTTCCAATTCACCAACATGAGAATCTCCCCTAAAGAAGGAATACATTGTCATCTCTAGTGTAGTTACTAAGACTCTTTATTATGGCTTACTGCAACAACAACAACAAAAAATGCCATTAAAACTTTCAGTCGAACTTTAATTAGTGGTTACGTCACACTGACACACAATACACTTATACAATATCAGAGAAAAACGCAGACTAAACATTTCCTGATATTGTCCCCCTCAGCTCTACTTCTTATATAAGTTCTATATTTATATTTACTAACTAACTGGCCCTGCTGCATGGTTACTGGGAATTGTTGATGCTCGAAGCCATAAAGTTAGGCACCATGATATTCCATCCTCTTTCTTTCTTAAGGGGAGATTATTTTGTGGGTGAATTTGAAGGTTTCTGATTCCTCCAAACTATACCACGAAACAGATCCCCTATTATTAACATTAGGGTCGTCTGTTTCCTGGAATAGTTTGGAGGAATCAGTATCCCTCCAGTTTACAAAAAATAATCTGCCCTTAAGGGACAAATACATATTCAGTACATTGGAGGCTACTAATTTCTCCAAACTACGCGAGGAAACAGACCAGATCAGCTAAATGAAGACATCCGGGTACTTGGATAACTTTGGAGGAATGGGAGTCCTCCAATAGAATATATACATTTTATTCTGTTCAGTTATATATTTTTCAGTCTGATTTACTTTTTCTTCCTTTATTGCCAATGTTTTACTTTAATTTCTTAGATGACGTGGTTATTCCCAGTAACACTTTAACTCGTCTGATATTAGCCTAATTTTTTTTTCAAGACGTAAGCTGTAATTTAAGGGAGTATTATCTCCACTAAGAAGAAAACGTTTTTGATTTGGTTTCTCTGTCTGTCTTTGGTTTGCATGTTTACGTCTAAGTTGTGTCTTGATAATTACGAAACATACCAAAAGTGAACGTCATGACTTCAAACAAATGATTAGCTTTTGGTAGGTATCGGAATCCAGGAAAATATTATAATATACTTTGTAACGCTTATTGTTAAGGATGAAGGAAATATGGGTAACTGACACCGTAGACTTCCATGACGGTACACTTACACTCTAACTAACCTAACTTGCTGTTTCCGGACTAATGTAAATAGAAGATTATATATAATAATTAAAATGATAATACTAACAATGAAAAAGTAATAATAATAATAATAATAATAATAATAATAATAATAATAATACTGCTATACCATCACATTTTTTTTTACTTTCATTCGTAATGCAAAGATCTGCTGGTCTCTTCTTGCTTTGTTTACTACTGCCTTCTCCATTACACTTTGTCTTATCATCTCCATCATATCAATTTAGAACACCGGCAGTCTGTCATAAGCCGGCTACATGCATCTTCTAACCCAGCTCAAATTAATGCAACTCAACACCATTCCTAAAATCTTATCTTGTTATGAGTACTCTAGCGATATGTATGTACAGTGTTTCATCCCAGCACAACAATCATCCACTTCACTACATCTTCTACCACCAACACCATCACCACAAACCTCACAACATCACCATCATCCTCATCCTCATCTCAACGTTTTATCTCATTGCTACAACCACACACTTCAGTACATCACTACAACCACTCACTTCACTACATTACCGCCAAGGCATACTTCCCTATAATTCACAACCAATCTAATTCACACTTCACTAAACCACCGTCAGTACACACATATTACAGCACTATATACCCACACACACTGCACTACATTACCTCCAAGACACACTTCTCTAAAGAAATAACACACATTACTAAATAACACACATTAGACTATCATACCATTAACACACTTCACTACACCACAACAAACATACACTTCGCTACACTACAATATACATAACTCAGTCTGTGTTGGACATACAATTGTTTAAATAGTTTAATATGTCACTTTTCATTACAGCAACAGACAAACATTTTTTTTTTTTTGCCGTTCTATTCATTTTGATGAAACTCGGCACTTGAGAGAATTGTTTAATTCTTGCATTTGGTTTTGTAATTTTTATGCACATTTCACATATTGTATGTATTTCATGTCGTATCATATTCAACACACACACACACATATATATATATATATATATATATATATATATATATATATATATATATATATATATATATATATATATATATATATATATATATATATATATATATATGCAACTCGTACTTTCCTGAAAGACAAACAAACATAAGTGCCACTATTGTTTTCGATTTTTATTGTTGTTCTCGCTATGGTGGAAGTGACAAACGAGGTGGTGGAAGCTGTGTCTGTGTGTGGCCAGAACAAAGAGAGGTGGATGGATGTCGGGTGTATGTATGTATGTATGCATGTGTGTGTCTAGTGTACGTGTGCCTACGTGTGTGTCTAGTGTACATGTAGGATACAGGTTTCTCGCTATCAGTGATGACACTTGTGGCTTGAGAGGTGTTGCTGCAGACTCGTGTGTCTCTGGAGCCTCACAGGAATGTTACCCCCTTTTCCCCAACTTTTCGGGTCAAGATAAGGCTAAGCCACTAAAACACGTAAGAGCGATATGCAGTTGAGCAGAAATGCGGTTGGGGACCTAGGCAACGGGGGTAGAGAGGGCTGCTCTGCTTTATCTCTGCTGCTGTGTGCCGAGTGTCAGGCGTTTACACTATTCTTATAGGGTTTCCTAAGTATTTCTGTGACCTAAAGTGGAAGAGGTACCGAGGTTATGACGTAGGTACTTTCGTGTTGATGATTAGTGACGAACATGGCTGTTGGCAGAGGTGACAACCTCACCCCACATCAATAAGAATCTGGAATAACTTCCTTTACATGTAGCTTGATGCTCATCTCGGAAAACAACTTGGAAACCGTCAAATAATGTATGTAAATAGTTTATCCTATACATAATATGAGCCTTCATACACTAGGTTGGGGTAATGCAAGGCAGGAGGGGGACTGGTGGCGCCACGTGGGAGTCAAACCCGCGGAAAGTTCCACTGAGGCTGTGACTGGCGGCCGGCGCACAGCCATGACGCGCATCAACCTCACCAGACCCTCCCTCATTTATCACAAATATCAAGTGATTATTCGTGGAAAGAGGGAGTTTTATATGAATATTTTTATCTTATTGCAGTTCATATTTCTAATCACAAAGTGTAGTAAAATAGAGGAAAGTAGAACGTTTTTTAGTGTTGTACTGACATGGCACCGTAATTATACCAACAGGAAGTGGGTTGACGATCTATTATCAGAGTTTCCGTCATGATATTACAGACCCATTCAAGCACCTACTGTATATACACCATTACATCACTATTCTAACAGGGAACACACACACACACACACACATATTGTAGACCCCCCTCCCCCACCACCGTACTGAGAGAGGAACATCCCCCTCACATACACACACATACACACCCACCCCCTACCACTTTCCTAACAAGAGAACACACATAACCACACACACACACACTCACACACCCTTCACCGTCCTAACACACACACACACACACACACACACACACACTCTTCACCGTCCTAACAGTAGAACACACACACACACACACACACTTGACAGTCCTAACACACACACACACACACACACATACCATTCACCATCCTAACTCACAAACACAAACCCACCCTTCACCATCCTATCCACATGTTAAGGGAACGAGGACAACTTGGTGTGTGTCTGATGATGCTTACGTACCCCTTCAGTACCATAGAAAACTCTAAGGAAAGTCCATGAAGCCATTCCGAGTACAGAGTTAGCAATCACTACTCATGCATTTCTAGAAGCCTTAAAATGATCTTTCTCATCACCCACAAGCTTTTCTCTGCAAACTCTCTTCCCTACTTACTGCCGTGCAAACCAAAGGGAGAGATGTATGCCTCATGCTACATAATTATATTTCATGAAGCATAATTATCTACTCCGAGAGACTGCCTAAGGTAGCTACAGTCGTCTTGATATGTTTGGAAAATCCTGACAAATAATCATCCTGGATCCTCTGTTGGTCATGGCTGGCTCAACACTACCATGAAAGCAGAGTTTGTGACGCGATGTTGTGGCTGCAGAACCTCTCAAGATAAGATGAGTGGACGTCTGGCGCACAGGAACGTAGATTTTTTTTATATTAAGAATGGTGAGCTAGGAGTGAGAACTGAAGGCAAGAAGCGAATTTGGTGACGTACTTAACCTTGAAGTAACTAATACATTGATTAAATAAAAGGGTGTGAATGATCTAATATCATATTAAATTTTGTTCGAGATACCTATAGACACACTCCGTTTGAAGGAGCTTAAGTTAATAAGGGGAAAAGATGGATAGCGGTAGAGTGTTCCAGCTTTGATCAGCTGTGCGTATGAAAAACCGAAAGGACTGGTAATATTTTGCATAAAATATTAAATATTAGACAGAAAAGGGGTGATATGCAATGTTTCTTAACGTCGGATGTTGAAACTCATGCTTAAATGTCTTTCCTAGTAACTGCCTTGTAGTCTAAACACATTATCTACAATCAAGCTATAAACAAGGTCATCCTTGGTGGTAAACCCAACATCTACCAATTTTTTCCCAGTAGTGGGTTTGGTCATCCACTGTTGTGTTAGACGATTCTAATACATTAGATGAGCGTTAGGGAGGGAGGTTTACCCAGACCGGCGTGCAGTGGTATAATGTCCTTGAAGTTTCATCCCACAGACTGAGGAGGTCGTAGCCAGTCAGTGAAAGCTAGCAATGATAAAAGGGAAACGGCGACTTGGAGACATCATTCATATGCTCAACTAATCTCTGCCACCGTTCTGAGGCCTGGCCAATAGCACCTGTCTCTAGGTGTATCCCACAGATTCTAGAGGCAACTCAACGCCTTTCCGGCAAGAATGAGCAACTGAACTATCCCATGTACTCCCGTGTTAGGAAAGCCAAGGCACCCAAAACTTCATCAGTACAAACCATAGTTTTCTATTTAAGAGACTGTTGGAGTAGAATATATAAGAGCCATTCGTCCAAAAGATAATGGATGTCATTTCCGTCAATAGAATATAAACAGAGAAATATAGCAATAATTGACCTCTAAAGAATAGGAGGGTTTCTCTTTTGTTAACTTCAGTGGAAAGGTGAGCCTTGTAGGAGTCTAGGGGATGTAACCCTCACATCTATCGAGACTGACACCTAGGATGAAAAATTAGAAATAAAGTGAGAAAGAGGAAAAAGTTAGATAATGGGGAAAAAGAAAGGAGAAAATTTGGTACGACTGTGAAAGAGATTGCAAGGAAATCAAATCAAATATTCACAGGATTGTCTTCTACGATTCAGAAAAATAAGACAAAATTATCTTATATTACGAGAATTGGTTAAAATGCATTTCATCAAGTTAGGTCATAGTATGGCCCCTCTGCTATAAGGTATATATTCAGGCACTTACTAGTATCGAACTTGGACCATTATGGACCACTATGTAACCACTATGGACCACTTTATAATATGACCATACATGAAGTAATTCCTTAAGGCTATAGCAAAGTTTTCTCTTTACTTGTCGATTCAGTTCAAAGGTATTCCAGTTTTGTCTTAAGAATGAATTAATGTTTTCAGAATGTGTAATGTTGGATTGTGTTGGTAATTTTGGAGCAACTGAATCCTCCAAACTACTCCAAGCAACAGAAAACCATTATATTTGTCCATCTGGTCCTGTTTTCCGGCGTGCTTTGGAGGAATAAAGGCACTCCAATGTACCAAAAAATAACTACCACCTTAAATGTCCTAAGCCTGAGTGAGTGACAACCTTGAAAGTTCGAGTGATATTATCTTTCCTGGTTTTATGATAAGTGTCATTATTATAAAAATATATCTTGATAAGTAATGCATTCGTGATCACAATATTAGGGGTTTGATTGACAGGAGTTTACGGTCCCTCCAAAGTATAGAGGTAACAGCCAGGAAATCCCTATCATTGTTGTGTTGGTTGATAAGTTATATAACATGCATGTAACCTGTGTTTGTGGTGGTTGCTTAGAGAAGGTTGTTACTGTACACACACACACACACACACACACACACACACACACACACACACACACACATACATCAAGAGAGCGAAAGGGTAACACACACACACGCCAAGAGAGAGAAAGGGTAACACACACACACACACACACACACACACACACACACACACACACACATCAAGAGAGAGAAAGGGTAACACACACACACACCAAGATAGCGAAAGGGTAACACACACACATACACATACACACACACACACACACACACACACAGCAAGAGAGAGAAAGGGTAAGTAACATAATGGAGTGTCCTCCTTGACAACTAGAGGAGAGGGACGCCCTATACACCAAACTTTCCACCCGTCCTTTGGTGACCTCCAAGGGTGTCTCCTGCTGCTGCTGCTTCTTTCTGGGTCACCTCCCCTACGTCCTCCCTCCCACCCACCCTTCATTTGTAGAGGAGGGGAGCACTAACACACCATACCACATAATCCCTGCCTCCTCTTTTCTCCCTTCCTGCCTGCCTCCTCTTCTTCCACTTCCTTCTTCTCTTCATTCACTTTTTTCTTCCCCTCCTTCCTCTTCCTCTCCTCTACTTTACTTCCACACCAAACACCATATATCCATCCATTGTTTCCTTTTCTTCATTTTACTTTTCCCGTTTATTTTCCTCCTTCTTTTCCTTCTCCTCTTTTTCAACGATGCATACATAACAGTATACCTCCTCTACAACATGCAATACGCCATACCATCCTATTCTTATCTTTCTTTCTCCTTCTACTCTTTCACTTCCTTTTCCTTTTCTTCAGTGGTCCCTAACATTACTGTCTACTGGACTGAATACCTTAGGACTGATGTGATCTACTCATACATGACCCAGACGTATTTTGTATTGGGGCATCCTTCCCTAAACTGTACTATGGTCCATAAAAGTTAATTTCCTTAGGCAGCCACATTATATCATGTAGTTCCAACGACTAAAACAACGGAGGATCAGAGAAACTTCAGTCATTTTATGGCTGTCTGAGTGAAGAAAATTTTGTGCACCTTTGTTCTTATCTCAATGAAATATAGAAGTTATAGTAAAACTATAGACATGCCAAACCAACAAGCCAAAACCTTGTATAGTCAAGATTGGGGAAATCTTGTAACACAAACTTTGTGTTCTGCGGCACCGAGGGAGGCTAACCCAATATTCCTACCAAGAGGCGACTGGACTAATCAAATCAGCATCCCACCAGCCAAAGTGTATACAGTACAACATGAAAGTATTCCACGGTTATTAACTCGCCCAACTATCATAATCCGATTATTTCTCGTGTCATGCTTCTTGTGAAGTTTGGCTTACATGAAACTGAGCAGTAACTATAATCATAACAGCGAGGCTGGCTTGGTGATAGTTACGTTTATAGGACTCCTCGGTCACGATATATCACAGATAATATTATTTTTTTGTGTGCGTAATGAAAGTACGCACATCTTCAGCTTACCTCGATTTTCTTATAGGCTATTTCTATTTCAGTTCAATTTCTTTTGCAATAACAGGCTTGTGTTTAAGGCTCTCAGCAATTAGCTCTTACAAAGAGTAAAATACATTATAACATTGATCAAACACGTGTAAGCTTTAGATCACTGATCCATTTACACTTACTTCTAATAATCGTGCAGAACTTTCGAATGAAATTATCTAGATAATGATGCAAAACCATAACTGCTGCATGATCTCTGTAATATGGGTTCATAAGATTCACTCACTGGGATCACCTTCAGTTAGAGTCAGAGTGATTCTTTATTGTGACTGTACACGTACATACAATCTTTGTGTCCTGCCTGTTATTGTTTGTGAATATGAAACCTGAAACTTAAAATGACAAATTGAACTGGATATAATGAATAACCATACAGGAATGGAGTATGATTTTAATTAAACAGAAAGGAAAAAGACAATGCCAAGGCTAGAAGACTCTGCAGGACGAGGGAGAAGGTGATACAGAGTTGGACAGTAACTTCGAAGGTAATAGAAGGAAAGGAGCAAAAAATGAAAAATTATAAAAAAGGTAACCTATGTCGTTCCCTCCTCTCTCTCTCTCTCTCTCTCTCTCTCTCTCTCTCTCTCTCTCTCTCTCTCTCTCTCTCTCTCTCTCTCTCTCTCTCTTCATTTGAGCTGTAGATATACGAGTAATACGATTGTACTTGTAGTAAGTAATGCTATTTATGATAACTGTAATAATGTTCACTGGTATATCTATGAATTAATTTAATTATCAATGTCATTACAGCAATTGTTCTATGAATAACATCATTATGTAATATATTACAATACAGCACCAAATCGGCCATACTGCCTACATTTTCGTACAATGCATCGACAAATGGATAGACTCTCAGCACAATGACTGATTGTTCTAATAATGAGATATTTTCCCATCATTAACAGTAACAACAGGAATCAATAATAATAATAATAATAATAATAATAATAATTAAAATCTATAATAATAATATTTATAACAATACCGGTAATAATATCAACAATGATAATATTTATGATAAAAATAATAATAAGAGCAATAATCATCATCACCATCAACACCATTATTATTATTATCATTATCATTATTATTATTATTTAACCTTGATGTCTTTTTATACTTGTTTCTAGTGTATTAATGAAATTCTGATGATACATGAAATTCTGATGATACATGAAATTCTGATGACACATGTGCAACCAAACGTCGACCGCATTTCTCAACGCCAAAATAACTCTGAACCAGGGAATCCAAAACATCCAACACATATGACCATTTCTGTCAATAATAAATGTTTGTGATTCATTGGTTCAGTCCACCGGGGGTAATAAGGGTGTAACTGTTTATAAGTGTTCTCACAAGGTTTGTATTCTTGTGACCCTCTGACTACCAAAGCTTCTCCCCAAGTCACCTTCGTCTCTCCCTCCCTTCCTCCTTCCTCTCCCTGGCCATGTTTGACAGCTGTCCTGGTCGAGTCTCATGTCTCCTTCTCTCCTGGGGGTGAGGTAGTGGCATAGTGAGGAGGTGGGGACGACACAGGCAACAAGCAGGGGTTCCAGTCATGCCCTCCCCAATCTCCCCAATACATACCAAACATTTCTCACATTTATTCACTCACATGTTTCAGTGGTGACAGTCATACAGTGCTTTAGTGCCATGGTGGTGACGGTCATACAGTGCCTTAGTGCCATGGCAGAATTTTTCGTTAAGTGCGCAGTCGTGTCTCTCATGACTACCAAAACTCTACATCCATTCTGGGTTAAATTGCACACATAAATACTCCGGGATATATATATATATGCACACACATATTAACTATACACACACTCTTATATCTACATACACATATACACACAAACTCATGCATACTGTCACATACTATGAATTTGCTTTTAGTAAAACTCTATAGCTAATTCCAGTTAACCTAAGGACTATTATTACCCGCTTCCTGGTTGATAACAAAATACGTATTGAAGGCTATATCAAAGTGGAGCATTATAAAGGCACATATACAAATATAATCTAGTATTTGCATTTAGGTTTTGCCGTCAGGGGTTTTCAGTGACCAGTATATGCATTAGGGACCTTTAGAGGACCTCATAAAAATGAAAATTCTCATCTTTGGAAGAGCAGTACTGCGGAAGGATTTATTTTAAGGAAAGCTGCAACACACACAGCAGTTTCTATATCCAGTAAAAAATGTTGCAGCAAATTTGAAACTGTTTAGGTGATACAGAAATGAGCGATGGGCTTAGAGGAGTGGACGGGAACTAGAGTTCTAATGGGAACTGGGGTTTGGCCAGGAAAATATATCATGCAAAAGTGGAAAAATTTGGCTCTTGGTTAGAGTGCGATGAACTCGCATTTCAAACTTTATTACTAAGAAAAAGGTTTATTAACCTTAATTAAGAACCAGTAATTAATAATCTCCTGAGCAGACAGGAACACATGCTGCTTATGATAAAAGTGTTGTCTTATGCATAAATCAAACTAACACACCCACTACTTGGGTTCATAGTAAATTTACCCGATTTTCCGGACGCTGTGGTCAGTCTCTCTATCTTCAGGGTCTCTGTGTCAGGAGGTTGTTAGAGTAGAAATAAAATTGTAGTGGACGTTGGAATGAGACATGTTAAGTGCAGCCTGGAAAATTACATGTCATAGAACGAATAGTTTGATAGCAGTGAAACATTATTCAATAAAATTCCTCCCAAACCATAAAACAACAGAGTAGACTTAAGGTCCCTTATGTATTCAGCAGTTTTTCCAGTTACTCGACACATGTAAGATATGTCATACAAACACTGAGAGAATATAAAACTACCTTTAGCATACCTGGCGTGTTTTACATTCTATTTTTTATATATAACTGATGGTCCTATGACACACTCAAGTTTCTTAGACATATTTATGGTATTTATATTCATGTTATAATTCATGCTATATAATCATGCTACGGTATACAAATATCTATATTTATGCTATAATGATTCAGTCAACTGGTATTTCAGCTATACGATAAATCTTAATATCTATGCATGGTGTATAAATAATATCATTAAAACTTTTCTGACGTTAGGATAATATTGTAAGTGACTCTCATGGGAATGATATCATGAATTGTGTGACAGAATGAATGTTAATGGAAAGAAAGAAGACAGTACTTGACCAGAAAGACATCATACCACACAAGAGAAAGAGACAGAGAGGAGGGACAGCAATAACGAAGGAAGGAGAGAGGAAAGGGGTAGTTAGAGGCGTCAAAACCCTTATAGAATTGCTCACATTTATGCACTGAAGAAGCAAAAAAGTTCCCTCAAATATTCCTGGGCGTGATGTAAACATATGGAGCCCAGACACGCCACGGTCACCACCTCTATACTCACACGCACACTCTATTCATTGTAAGATGGTGTCTGTCCATTAACATACACTTAATGACTTAAGGCTTCGATTGGCGAGTTTTTTTTTTTTTTTTTTCATTGCTTTTCCAGGACATATAAGAATAAGTCCTTGTTTTTTCTGGACTGATTATGATTGAATGTCAAAAATTGAACATTATTAACAAGTAAGAAAGGAGACTGCTCAATGCAGTTGTAATTAGTGCAATGCAAACTGTAATAACTCATACATTATTGAGGTTATAATGTCACGCTGTAACATTACAGTTCGATTACTGTTACCATAAATAATAATTATTATATTATTCAGAAATCGTGTACAAGGATTGAAATATTTCTAATGATTTAGCATTACCACTGAATTTTCATTATTCATCTACATCTGAAAGGATGAGCAAATAACAGGAACTTAAAATAAACTTATGCTTTTGTCAAGAAGTATAATTCACTGTAAAAATATTCCTTCTAATAATATCCATGAATAGTCCATATACTTTAATTTTACTCCAATGGCTCAGTCTCATTTACCAAATGCAAGATTTTGTATGGTGACTGTACAGTACCTAGGCTATCCGGACCGTGCGTGTTACTGCTCGTCAACTTAACTGTTATTACTTATTCTAATCTAATGGATTCTGTAGCACACCAAGCCATGAATAATCAATTTCATGACCTTAACGACCCCTCTACTAAATTCCTTAACTCCCACTGCACTTAGAGCTAAACACATTATTTGAGGTTCATGTTATCTTAAAATTTAAACTATACAGTAAGTTAGCTTTTTACAACATACC
Organism: Petrolisthes manimaculis; assembly: GCA_034508575.1. Taxonomy (NCBI): domain Eukaryota; kingdom Metazoa; phylum Arthropoda; class Malacostraca; order Decapoda; family Porcellanidae; genus Petrolisthes; species Petrolisthes manimaculis. The sequence continues at coordinate 167,871 of JAWZYT010003156.1, read as the reverse complement.
CAACATTTCGTACCTTCGATTCCTTCTTCTGATATCACAGTCGCATTTATTTTCTTCTTCCTCCTCCTCCTCCTCCTCCTCCTCCTCCTCTTCTTCTTCCTCCTCCTCCTCTTCCTCCTCCTCTTCCTCTTCTTCTTCTTCCTCCTCCTCCTGTCCATGCTACCTTACCCTACTCTTTTCTCATCCATATCCTATTCCCGAACAATTTCCGAACAGCATCCCATTATTACTTTGTCTAGATAATCCCCTCGAACTTTATCATTCTCAATTTTCCACGTACAATACCCTCGGCAGTCTCTTCACCTTCTCCAGGCGCCTAGGCATGTTTGGAGGGAACGTATACTTCTGAACCATTGCTGACTGTCAATTATTCCAAACTACGCTAAGGAACAGACCAAGGAGACTAAAAAAGGTAATTTATCTCGTGAAATGATGTGGAGGAAGACGTTACACAAATTTTTCTAACACTTTATACCCTGTTAAATATAGGGACTGTGTTTGGCCAGGAAGACATTATAACACACATACACACACAAAAAAAAAAAGGGTACAGATGAGAGACATCAAGCACGAAGGAAAAAGAAGGAGAGTTGAGGACAGTGGAATAGAGGAAAGGAATTAAGCTTGTGTGTTTATTATGTAAAGAAGACACACCCATATACTCTTTGTTAACCAGTGTGTGTGTGTCGTTTCCTTCACTGTATTCATGGTATGGAGAGAATCCTTCCGCCATGGTAATGTAAGTTAATCTTTAAAAAAGTCTGGGCATTAATCTCGTGATTCCGGGTAAGAGGCTGGGACAGTAGGATGAGGGTTACGTATAGGCCCTGTGTGTGTGTGTGTGTGTGTGTGTGAGAGAGAGAGAGAGAGAGAGAGAGAGAGAGAGAGAGAGAGAGAGAGAGAGAGAGAGAGTTTAGTAAATTGACACCACGTGTTAAGTTTGTCTGATTACTTGAGACAGAGAGAGGTTGGCTGGTAGGAAACCAAAATCTGGCCAAATAAATAATGTTGCTGTTTACATGGTGCCTCGCTTTCCTTTAAGTTAAGTTTGTATAACATTAGAGTTACCACTTCAATTAAAACAATATAAACTGTTCTTTCCTTCGGTTCTTCCTTGTCTCAGAAAGATAATTGCCGTAACTAACACAATAAAGGCCATTTTTTTTGTGGTTGTGTGTTGTGAGTGAAGGGTAATGTCATCTTCATGGCCCTGAATCGCGTCCTCTTGTGTTGTTGATGGGCAGACACGCGAGGTTGCATGACCACAAAACTACTCTCATGGCAGGAAGAGGTGTGTGTGTGTGTATGTGTGTGTGTGTGTGTGTGTGCGTGTGTGTGTGTGTGTGTGTGTGTGTGTGATATTCCCTCCCTTGTTGATATCATATTCCCCTTACGACTTCTAAGGTATATTATATTGTGATGATTTTTTTTTTTTTGCTTAAGAGAACTGTTCAGAAGTTCGAATCATTGGTGACTAGCAGTTTATCAACCGGAAACTGTGTGTGTAATTTCATTAGATGTTGTGTAACTTCAGAAAATAGTGTGTGTAACTTCAGTAGAGTGCTAAATTCAGTAGACAAAGTTAATGGAATGTGGAACCTCTGTAAATGGAGTTTATAACTTCAGATCTAAAGAGTAACTTTAGACTCGAGGTAGATTGTAGCTTCAGAAGACGGAGAGTGAAACTATCATGTAAATCCATGGCTTTTTCGGTAAATGTAATGCAAATCAAGCCAAATTTGACAAAACTCAGTACTAATAAGCAATAGTATTAGAATTTACACGAAGAATGGATCTAGTATAATGTCATAAAACTTAGAAAGGGGAAGACACATGTTTTTCAGAACATATAGAAAACACTATGGTTATCAATGTACTGTAAATAGCAAATAAAGATGACCGTCCCTCGTGACAAGACCCATGTATGTTTGGCCGTGGTTTGTAGAGCGGGGCAGAGGCTGTGTTGGTGTGACGTCAGCATCTTGACCGACACCAAACACAGAGAGACTCGGGCTCATGATGATGTGACTGGCAGGCGTGTCACATACTGTACATGATATCACCAGGCAAATACTCCCTTCCTTCATCCTCTCCACTCATGATATGCCTCTCTCACCCAAATATAATATACTGTATGTTCCATCCCTACTCCCTCACTGTGTATATGTCTCTCTCTCTCTCTCTCTCTCTCTCTCTCTCTCTCTCTCTCTCTCTCTCTCTCTCTCTCTCTCTCTCTCTCTCTCTCTCTCTCATTGTTGCTATCTCCCTATTTCGACCCTAATCCCTCACTGTGGCTACTAATCCCCTCCCTACTCCCTCACTGTGCCTTCTAAATCTCTCCCTACTCCCTCACCTCCATACTTCCTTTCTATATACTCCTTCACTATGACCATCTCCTGACTCTTTCTCTACTTCTTCCCTTCCTTCCTCCTCTCCCTACTTCTTCCCTACTCCCAAATTGTGACAACTGGTTCTCTCTCTGATTGCTTGCTATACATTGCCGTCCTTCAATCCAGTATGTGGGACATCTCATTATACAGGCAATTAAAGTCCCTTTGATCGTGTAAGAAAATTAGAAGCTACTGATTTCTCCCAAGTATGTCACGAAACAAACGTGGCAATGATTGGAGGACTCGGTAAACACCCATTTTTAAATCTAATTGTATTTTTTTATTTCTTGCTATATCACAAGGTTATCAAAGGAAACAGGAAGCTGTCGACGATTTGGAGGCTACACATTCGTAATGATGGCTGACCTGTCTCGTGGCACAGATGGAAGGAATCAGTAACACTCAACATACATTCCCTTCAGTAGAGTTTTCCCTTAGCAACTCACGGTGTACAGTCACACCCAATAGTCCTGCAACACCTTCGAATGAATCGACCTCGGGTAATGATGCTGTGAAACTATAGCTGTTGGTCTGTGTGATAATTATTCATTCATAAGATTCATTCATATGGCCCATTTTTATTCACCAAATGTAGGACTTCTGATCGTGAATGTACCGTAGATGTTGAGTTTGAGTTTGAGTTTATTTTATTGGTTATTATTTGTAAACTTGTTTACATTATTTTGTATGAAATATACAGATGAAGCTAATAAATTAATCACTCGTTGCATTATCTCCTAGATAGCCTATTAAAAAATAATAATAACAATAATAAAAAGATAAATAAATGAGTAAATAATTAAGTAAAAAAAAAAAAAAAAAAAAAAAAATGTATATAATACTAACAACAATAATAATAATAGTAATGGAGTGTAGCACAAGGCCGCGATGTTAATGGTTACCCCCAAAACACATCTACAAATATGGACTAGTAAGTTGGTAATGTTGACTGTATGACCCAACAGTGTTTGTGAATCACTACACATACTACTACTGTTTATTATCTTACCCCACCGACCTCCATCTTAAGACATAATCTGCCACACCGTTGGTCGTGATAAACACCAACATTATTATCAGCTCCGAGCATTAGAGTAGACCAGCTTCAGGAAAAGAATAGTGTGCAATCAAAGAGAGATGGTTAGGTGATGTGTGTGTGTGTGTGTGTGTGTGTGTGTGTGTGTGTGTGTGTGTGTGTGTGTGTGTGTGTGTGTGTGAGGTGTGTGTGTGTGTGTGAGGTGTGTGTGTGTGTGTGTCTGTGTGTGTGTGTGTGTGTGTGTGTGGGTAGAGGTATATGGAAAGGAATGCAGTTGCAAGATTGTAGGTATGTGAATACATGCCGCCGACGTTCCCAGTCACCTGTCATAAATTCTGAACACACACCTCATAGACACCTGAATAAATAAATTATAAAAAAAAATAAATGCGTCGCCTTAGCTGCCAATTTATGAACCCCATATGGTAAAGTCCTGCAACAATTTCTATAGTTTGTTGTCAACTTATTCTATTGAGTAAATGTTGTGGTTTGTTTTCTACTTTGATATTTATATTGATAATATCTTTGATCAAACCAGCTTGGGGTTTACTCTCATCACTGGAGTCGACGGTGTGATGTCACCTATAAGCAGGAATCGCACAATTGTTCTATCACCCAATAGTAATTTCTCTCAGAGGAATTTTAATCAATATTGCTTGGAACGACGTGTATATTGTATTGGACAAAAGTTTCATCTTCCTGCCACCAGAGGTCAGTGTTCTCATGTGGCCTGTGGTGCAGTTTGTAAGTGTATAATTATCATCATTTATCCATGACTGTAGAGCCTAAGCCTAAATAAATTTCATGAGAAGAGCATTTTTATTTTTTGTGTATATATGAAAAGTTATCCCAAACTCTACCAACAAATAATATATGCAACGAAAGTGATCTCTAATAGTAATGGAAATGTCTGTTATTCTATAGAGTGTATAGTTGTGTCTGGTCCGTCCACATATAAATAATTTCACTTGGAAAATAAGTATTAAATGAATATAAAATAACTTACATGTTCTCTCAGTCTATTCAAGTTCTATGTATGAAAACAGTGTATGAAGAAAGAAGTACTGTATAGCATATTTGCCTTCCAACAAACACGATCATTATGGCATCGATTAAAGGAGGGGAAGGGAGGAAGACACAACTTAGTCTAGGAATGTACACACACACACACACACACACACACACACACACACACACACACACACACACACACACACACACACACACACACACACACACACACACACACACACACACACACACACACACACAGGCAAACATAAACACAACACACACACACACACACACACACACACACACACCATCCACATGCTTTCACATAATAATTGCACATACATACACTTACCGACACACACACACACACACACATACAGTATCGTCCACCCACTCAGCTTGAATCCGAGAGAGATGGTGGTGGTTGTGGGCTGCTGTGGAAAGTTCCCAAGTGCATACCATGTACCCCTTGCCCCCCAGCCCTCATCCCTGACTCTTGGTTCTGTCTCTAGTACCCCCTTCCCCAACACCTTTCCCTGCCCCTTCCTTCCTTCTCTGGCACTCTCTTCCCCCTTAACCTCTCCCTATCATTTCTTCTTCTCTCTGGCACCCTTTTCTCCAACACCTTTCCCTACGCTCATCCCTGCCCCATTCTTATTTTTCTGGCATCCTAGTTACTATACTTACCCCACCTCCTTCCTTCCTTGTCTTCACCCGTCGCTTCATTTCTTACCCCTACGCCATTGACAACAGGGCCCCCCTTACATTTTTTTTGTATCATAATTATATATAGAAGGAGTGACTATCAGGAAGAAGGTTCATAGTGAGTGAGCATGTTTGTGATAGAGAATACAGATGCACAGTTTAAGTTGGTTGTTTTTTTGTTCATCCCTAACCCCCTTCGTCCCAGCATCATATATAGTCCCCTTTTTTTTCTATCCCCATTCGTCACTGTATTATCCCTTCTCTATCTATTCCCTATTGCCCCTGTCTGACCCAACTCATAGCCCTTCCTCTATTTCAGACGCCCCTGACCTCAACGCCCCTCTTACCCTCTCCCTTAACTCTCTCGTTGCTTTACTACCCCTCCCTGACCTCTCCCTCACTGCCGCCCCTGCCCATCACTCAGTCCTTCCCGGCAGTCACAAGGGGCACAACTTTCCTAGAATCCTGAGACACACTTCCTATGTTTTTTCTGGTTACAGAGACGGCCACTCTATTTATACAGCATGCTTAGGGGATCGTATTACTACTGAGAAACGATCGAACATGTATATCTAGAATTACGTTGAGCAACTACTAAAATGGTATATCAAGATGTATGTACAATTGCCAGCATTTATAACTACAGTCAGCTTTGTCAGTCCTGTTTTCCTGTACTAGTTAGAAGTGCTGGCAACTGTACTTTTATATATACAACAAATAATTATATCCACATCGTTGCAATATTCTACTCTTCTAATACACGTAATGTGCTGCTATATTTAGGCCTAATAAATTAGATATATATATTAGGATAAAGTATCTAACATATTATGTAGATATGTTAAAAACAGGACATTAAAGCTGTTATAAATACACAATCATGTTTTGGGGTTCTTTACTCGCTTACCACCTCGTTTCAACTACAATGAACACAACCCTGGCAATATGAAGGGAAACAAGACTCATGACTAAGACTGAGCTCAATCTTGGTCAGGTGTAGCGTCTGCACAGGTGACGGGTATGACAGTCTTGTTTCCCATCATATTGCCAGGGTTGTATCCATTGTAGTCTTACACCAACTCACATACATTCATTCACCTTATGACACAGACCACTCACGCCTCTACACTCTTTAGGTTATAATATATCATTAACGTAACACAGGGCGTTGTTTGGTATCAGTCTTCCATTACAACTGAGGCGACTGTAGATATTACTTCAACACTAATGACGTTCAATATTAAAACTATATCTATCAACTATAAATAATAACAGCACATATATTATTATTAGGTCATAATTATTGGGTCTTATAACATACATTATTAATTTTACAGGCATCCTCATTCTTCCAATACTTATATGAAGGGGAGAATTTACAGTTTCTGAATTTGGGGGACTACTGAATCCTCCAAACTACACCAGAAAACAACACACACACACACACACACACACACACGTCACCGTTTAGGAGGAATGAAATCAGAGTTGACACAGAAAATGAGAGCAGCAGCAGCAACAACAACAACAACACCAACAACAACAACAACAGCGAGAGGGATGATAGGAAAGTTACCAGCCGTGCATGTGTTGGGCAAACCGGGTCTCATACATGGCTAACTTTTCCTCGTCCTCTGGCAAGTCTAATGATTCCTCGGTCTTCCAACAGGTATATCAGAAGTGTGTAATACATCTGTGAGTGTGAAAGGGGCAGGTGTAGGTGTAATACATCTGTGAGTGTGAAAGGGGCAGGTGTAGGTGTAATACATATGTGAGTGTAAAAGGGGCAGGTGTCTATAGGCCGAAAACCTCACGATGGAGAGAGAATGAAGTAAGTGATAGTTATTATGATGGATATACAAGGGCGTTACTAATACAGTACAGTGTTGGCTAATCTGGAGCAACGGATTCATCAATATTAATCCAAGCAACAGGTCATAATTATATTTATTCATCTGGTCATGTTTCTTGGTATACTTTGGAGGAATCAAGGCGCTATATTGTACAAAAAGTATATATACTATCTCCTTACGGTGGACACATATATGGGAGCAACATTATTTTCCCCTGTCTGTATTATTTCCCCTCTATGGGATGGAGTGTGGCTTTATTCAATGTGGTTAAGGCTGAACCAGGAGGTAAGCAGAGATGAAAATGCAATCCACAACGTCAAGCAAGTTTTTAATTATTCCTTCATGGAATATTCTCCTGACGGCAAATTAGACATCTACTGATTCCTCGAAATAATTTTAATCCCGTACTGATAATATGAAGGTCGTCTTTTCCCTGACATAAATGGAGGAATCAGTAGCCCTCCAATGTACCAAAAGGAGTTTTTCCCCTGAAGAGATTAAAGGTCTAATTGGATTTCTATACCTGTTTTACCTTGATGTCAGGTGAATAATTGACCCATCTAATAGCAATGTCATTTGATACTTCTCAAAATCAAAACTACAAAGTGCATGATTTCCACAGAAAGAGAGAAAAGACGTCAATAATGCGACATCCGAACCAAAGAACATCAACTTCACCAAAACTGACTACTGTAATAGGTGAATGTGTGTGTGTGTGTGGTCAGGCTTATCTTAGATGTCAGCCTATATACCGCTAAGGAAAGCAGTCGTCCCCAGTAGCTAATTCAGGCAGTTGGATGGAGCATTCCCACTACTTGCTGGAGAAATATTTACGCCATAGAACAGTTATTGATAAGTAATTTGAGCAAGAAAAGGCGAGGATATTAGAAGGAGAAAGTTTACATCATATAAGAATAGTTAATGTGTTAATGGTGAGGGCAGAAGAGGTCGTTATATGACGGTGTGATAGCAGAGTGTTTCTGAAGGTGGAGTGAAGTGGAAGTGTTTTTCTTTGGGACATATACCCTGTTTAGGGACATATACCCTGCTTGGGACTTACCATATTGCCAACCAGTTTTATCCTGTTGTGGAACTCACCTTCTTTGGGGACTTACCATGGAATTAACTTTACTATAAGATCAACCATGTGTTTGGAGAATAATTAAGTTTTGGGACTTACCATAGTACCAAGTTTACCATAAAACCAACCAATGTTATCTTGTTTTGGGACTGCCTAGGGACTAATCTGTGAGTCCCCATCACATCCACCACTTATAACCTCCAAGTGACACTTCACGACTAAATCTGTTCTGCCTTCAGTGATTCTCAAAGGTAGAGTAAGATGTTACTTAGGAATTGGTCGCTATAGATTCTTTAAAGGTGTGCCATGGAACAAGTATATAATTATAGAAATTGCAGTTACGTTCCTAGATGAATAAAAATTTCATGTTTTTATGTCCTGGATAGCATGATATTAACTGTATTTGTATTATTCAAGAAATTAAGTTTCCTCCAATAAAAACAAAATTTTACTTAAACGCAAACCACGGATGTATGCCACCCACGACATGGTACTTACTATGCATACTATGTGAATAATGATTCCACAGAGGTAGGCGTCTATGTACCTTCCTGACCCACCATGTACTTGAAGTGTGTCAAGTGGTGTGTGTGTTTCCTTCCATTATAGTTAATGAGCAATATGCTAATTAGGGTATAATATGACATCCATGATTTGTAAAACCATGCTACTGGTGCTACTGACATTTCAGGTTGATCATTGAGACCGAGGATAGCTGTGTGTATCCTGATTGAAAGACAGGGAGGGTACTCTAGTATAAACCATAACAGTTTCAGTTCTTATATCTAACAGTTAGATTTTCTGTTAATTTTCTAGTTCAGGGAACACGAAAAAGTAGGTGTTTTTTATTATTTTTTTCATGTCAACCAAACCGCATTCCATTTTTATTTAAAATTAATATTTGTGGTGGGTTAGGTCAGTATATGAGTCGCCCTTTCCAGTCATGTTGTCAGACTTAATAAATAATTAGAACAAATGCAATTTTATTAATTAGGATATATGCTACCCATGTTTTGTATTAGAATCAGTCTGGAAAGTTTTGCATTTAAGGGTTAATACAGACTCCAGTAGTCCACACCAAACCACTGACCCACTTGTGTATGATATTCAGTCTTTTCATGAGTAGTGTCTAATCATCAACAATAAATCAGTCTATGGCTTAAGATACTTTTATTTCCCAGTTGAGATTGACAAGTATATTCTGTAGACACGCCAACACCATGAAGCACTCCAGAATAACACTCATCCTAGTATTAGTATAAAACACATACAATTTTTTACCACTCTAGTTATTTTTTTTGTTTATCCTGTCGAAAATACACCATTCCCTTCTAAGAAATATTATGTCCTCATATAAACGTTTCGGGTACATTCTTTGGTGTAACGTTAAGCCACAGAATAAATTGAGGGAGCCAGTATATTCTCGCAGTGTAAAAAATAGTAAACAAAAATATAAGTGACCTCCCAGACCAGAGCATATCGACCCTCCTCCCATCCACTCCAGACCACCTACGTGTGAATGATAAATGAGTTCCACATCTGCTTCATCAAGGTATGCTGAATTGCACTGACCTTGGAGTGGGTGGGTCAGTGTCCATTTACCGTCATGACATGTGCCTGCCTTCACTCACAGCATGCGATGTATGTGTGTCTGTCTGCTTGTCTTTCTGTCTGGTAAATTCTTCTAGTTTGGAACCATCAGTAAGCCTTGAATTTGTCAACGATGTACAAACTCCTTAAGATGATACTCTATTCTTCTTTTTCACCCGGCTGACCCATCCTTTAGGTGTCGCTACAGCGGATTCGATTTGGCACAATTTTCAGCAGATGCATTTTCTGACACGACTCTCTACATCAAGCCGGACGCCGCGGCATTAAGGTTACACTAGTTAGTCCAACCCCGTGGCTGGAGATTTTTATTCGGTACCAACAGCATCTGGTGTTGTGGTTAAAGTGGAGGACTATTGATTCCACCAAGCTATGATACGAAACAGATCCCAGGGATAGTTGGGGGAATTAGTAGCCTTCCAATTCACCAACAAAAGAGTCTCTCCTTAAATAATTATTTTTGTCGAATGCTCATGCCATTTTCGCATCGGAAACAACAATTTTTATGCTTCGACACTGGACAATGGCTTCATGCCAATAGCCAAGGTCATTACCAACCCACTAATGCACATCACGACATCAAACTGACACCCTGCAATAAAGAGAAAGCTAATGAATACAAAGGTAAATCATGAATGTTGGTTGAATTACCTATCATATGAAGTTATCTCCCAACCTGTAACAAATTTCCTACTATGCTATGTATCTACACAGTGGCCTTGTAGCACGTTATACCTATTTGAAACAAAATATAAAGGATTTAAGGAAATGTTTGAAGAGAAGAATGTGACACTGGAGTAAAATTAAATATACTGAGGTACAAAAAGGCTGAACAAGTAATTTTCACATTATTGTTGCAACCATTTTTATTCATCTCCGTAAAATGAACCTTTATCATACTATTAGATTAGTCCTCATGTATAATAATGCACAGAGAATTATTTTCAACTTCAGTATTTTATATTTTGGATACTGGAGCATGATTCTTAATTATCCACAACTAATTCCAAGTGGAAATGTATGTCTATCGTGTTCATGATTACTAAAGAGCTAAGGCGTTATTTCCATGGAGCTCATGTATTGCTTTATTATTCAACATAATTAAAAGTATGTGTTTAGAAATCATACTTTTCAGGCATTGGTTTGAGCTTGTTGGATATGGAGGTGACACGTTTCTGTACAGACTCAAACATATAATGTGTCATTGTGAAACCCATGATTCACTCACGGTTCTCACAAGTGTTATCATGTTGGCCAACAATATCTCGATGGGGTTCGTGTTGCCACTTTGCTGGGCATAACACGCAGCTGGATATCGTCATGGTTGACACACCAACTTTGTAGCACGCGAACCTTTTATACAGGAACTCTGTCCTGCACGAACATGTTGGTGAAGCTGTAATATTGCTCACTGCTCGCTTCATTCCCCCGCTTCCCCTATTTTCGCTCTTTCATTGTTAAATAATAATATGTGCTAATATTACTTTCGTGTCTTTGCGGAGCCTGTAATGAGGGATTTGCTTTACATATACAGTAACATTATTAATTAATTTCCTATAAAGTTAGATTTATAGTTTGACTCTCGAGTAGAAGACCCCCACCATCATACCATGGCTGGAATAGTGTTCTTGTCAATAACCTTGGGTGTTGATTCTCTTACCACTGAGTCACGATGCGAGCCTGACACAATATAGAAAAACTGTCAAATAAAACGATCACTCTGCTTGTTGTCAAATGCTCTAGAACTAAAGTTCTAGAGTGTACATCACCCACATCATATCAGAGGGAGGATGTCAACAAGATAATTATCCACGTGTGTACAGTTGCCTCCTTTAGTAACGAGCACAACGTCTAGTGGGTTTGACGAGATATGGCACCACTGTGATTGTTTACATAGCGTCCTTATAATGGATACTTCAACATGGGTGAGTTTTGTCCTTTCATTTACTATCACTACGAGTAAACAAACACAGTGGTGCCGTATTTCACCAAAACCACCAGCAGGCTCGGTGCTCGTTACTAGTCGAGGCAACTGTACGTATATAAGTGTGTTGGGGTCTCGTGGGGACTTTCGAACTTCATAGCAAAATGACAAAATCTGGATAAGAAGTGTATGTGAATGTATGAATAATTATGCATTACTATTAATTTTGTGTCAGTGTATAAGTGTATAGAAAGATAATAATGTACTACACTGTAAGTGAGTGTAAATAAAAAAGTATGCTTATTTTTCCTGAGTATGAGTGTGGAGGGTGAGTATCAAGTAGTGAAAACTGACACTGAATTAAGTCAAAGGTTGGGAGTGTAAGGTCTGGTGTGTGTGGGACGAGGACCAATGTAGTGCTTAACGTCTCTAGCATACATATTCAGTACCTCAGGAAATTCTATACACTAAAGGGATAGTATACTTTCGGTATATTGGAACGCCTTGATTCCTCCAAAGTATGCCAGGAAACAGGGCCAGATTAACAATAATAATGGTGGCCGGTTGCCTGGAATAGTTTATAGGAATCATATGCTCCAGATTTATACACAGTGGGAGGTATTGAGTGATACGGCCTGGCCCCGTTGACGACAAACAACATGCCACAGAAAAACATGGTACATTTTAAGAGCATAAATTATTGTATGTTTAATATTGTATTGTATGTTTAATGTTAAGATGATGTTCCCTTAAAATGGTAAATTGTTGGGCAAATGATTCCTTCAAACTATACTTCAGGAAACAGATCCAATATACAGTAAATAACACAGGGGTCGTCTGTTTTCTGGCACAGTTTGAAGGAATCAATATATCCGCAATTCATGAACGAGAAATTGTCCCCAATATTACTATATTTTTGATTATCAATAGATTCAGGAATTTGAACCCACGAAAAAAGCAGTAGGCCTAAGTATAATATTTAAATAAGTGTTGAAAATATACTGAATAATAATTAAAGCAAAAATACACCTATATAATAATCATGATTCTAAAACAATTCATTGCCATTGAAATCATAAGTGTGGCTTGTGGAGCTGTACAGTAAAGAGTTATACAGTTCTTCATGTCTTACTTACAAAATATGTAGTTATACAATGTAGAGCTGTCAATCAATTATTTCCTCCTTCTCTCTCTCTCTTTCTTTCTCTCTCTCTCTCTCTCTCTCTCTCTCTCTCTCTCTCTCTCTCTCTCTCTCTCTCTCTCTCTCTCTCTCTCTCTCTCTCTCTCTCTCTGAATATATAGCAATGGTAAATGTCATGACCTTCCTTGTATAATGTTCCTCAATCATTATGGAGGGAGAAACTGACAAAAATTTATAAAAATGGTCAAAGTTTGGGAAGCATTAGAGCATTGCGTGAGAGTTGTTATTGATATGTTATCGCTACAAGCACGAAACGTTTAAGGGCCCTGTGATCGTGTATGAAAACTGGGGGCTTCTGATTACTCCTGATCATGCCACGAAACAAGCTCAATCCAGATAAGTGGTGTTTCGTGGCAATATTTGAAGGACTCATTTGTCTTCAATTTTCTAGCTACATCACAGGGTCCTTAAGGAGGATTTGTGTTGTTGGTAAGTTGTAGTAAATTGGAAAGCTACAGATTTCTCCAAATTATGACTTGAACCAGATACATCACTAATAAAAATAAATAAATATATATATGCTAATATGTCTCCTGGCAGAGTTTGGAAGAATATGTTCATCAATAAGAGTTTTCGACTTCCACAACAAAACATCCTGGTAGGTTTTCTTGCCTTACAATTCTGTCCTTCCAAGAACATGCTAAACCTCCTAATAACATTTTCAAAGTAAGAAGGTAATATTTGATGATTTTTTAAACAATTTTAATATAAATAATTACAAAACCATTGATCTCATAACTAAACATTTTTCTTGATTATACGACATATTATAATAATTTTGATAATTTAAACTAACATTCTAGCAAAAAAAAAAAAAAAAAAAAACTGCCTTTATCATTATCAAACGCTACAGTCTGGTAATTGACCTTCACTTGCATAGAGCGTTGAGTACTTTGTGTGTGTGTGTGTGTGTGTGTGTGTGTGTGTGTGTGTGTGTGTGTGTGTGTGTGACAGTGCTATCTTAGGAGGGAGACACCACAGTAAGGTCACAGTCGAGGACACTGCCAACATTAGGTCAGGCAAAGCCAACAACCTCACTATAAGCTTCAGAGTTTTTCTATCTAGAGAGGAAGGTGTGGACTAAAGGTATGCATGTCCTCACCGCTGAAAAATGGAGTGACAGAGGTCATATGTCATGTCCAATATCATTCGAGATGTTTAGACATACTGAGTTTAAAGGAGCATGAATCATAGTAATCATTCTTCTTCTTCTTCCTCTTTTTACTATTTTTCACATTTTTGTTCAGTGGGTCGATGGGGCAGATATAATTTTGGCAGATGATTTTAAGGTCAGATGCCTGACATCAACCCTCCAATTTTTTAGTGAAGTTAATCTGTTCTGCTGACAGGGGCAATGGGTACTGAGTGGACTGGCGATCTGTTCCCATCACCAGACCCAGCACGAACTCTCGGATTTTAAGGGCTATAACCTATAGGGACACCCACTGCTGCTGCTGCTACTACTAATGATAATGATAATATTAATTTATGATAATATAATGCACATCTAACATGATATATCAACTCCCTACCACCACCACCACCACCACCACCACCATGCAGCAATCTGTCCGTCTACCACCCACCTCGTCCATGCTTCCTGATTCCTTAGTCATAACAAAGAGAGTAATTACATCCCACATGCCAATTTTTTCGCTATCAGAGGAAAAAAGAAACACAAGGACGGGGATTGATAAAGGAGCTGGGGAGACGAACTAGTTTTAAACCTTCAATAATATGATTGTAATCAACTCTTCTAATAATTAATGAAGGTGTTTGACAAGCCAAATGACTAGAGGATGAGAAAGTAGTCCTCCAATAAGCCAAAGAAGAAAAAACGACTAAATTTAGCATGCAACTCACATCTGCCGTTTATGTCATCAGAGGGAGAGACAGGAGTGAGTCAACCCTCTTCTCCCTAGGCAGTGCAACTCTAACTTGGATTAGGTCATGATGACGAGGCCGCTACAGGAGGCACTAGAAATAGGAGAGACACCATACCTTACAATTCCGATATCTGAAGGGAAATCCACTCGTGACTCGGCATGTTATGGTCACACAGTCAACTCAGAGATAACATAGTGTACGTAGCGTCCCCCAAAGCAGTGTGGAATCTGCCATGACGTTTAATGTTATGATTAGAGGTTGCGGGCAAGCAGGCAGACAGACAGATGTGATGTAACTACAGGTACAAACAGCTATCTCTTTCTTTTCATGGTTCAATAACAGAACATGGCTTATAGCTCATCTTTCCTCATTTTGGATATACAGTAGATGCTGGATGAGCTAGATATTATAAATAGCAACTGTCTGTCAAGGAGGAAGAAAAAAGATTGTGCTAGGCCAGAAGGAATAAGAAGACGGAGATGAGGGACAGCAAGCATAATGGAAAAAGAATGTGAGGAAAGAGAGGAAAGGGTATGGCTCAGGTAAGAAAAGGTTCCAAAAGCATTAAAATATTGCCCATATCCTAACATGGGCTGTGTATTGTGACTACATGAACAGAAAGTAAACAGCCAACACCTTTGAGCTCCGCTGTCACCATCAAGTCATGCAGTGGTTCCCAACCTATTTAGCAGGTGACCCCAATCATGTTCCTCCAGTCATAACCACGACCCCACTGGTTTTATACAGTGTATATATTCCTATGCAGGGGGGCGGCCGGTGTCAAGGTAATTCCACTTACTCTGTACACACACACTAAAAATCAGCAGTAATATACTCTATATTAAATTATCGGGGCTGCTCGGCCAGACAGCTTGAGGAACTTCAACAACAACAACATTAAATTATGGCAACATACAAATATAGCATATACTGAAAACATCTCATAATGGGGAATTCATATTTTTTGAGGTTGTGAGACTTGCGAGTGCTTGGCGACCCCAGAAAAAATGTTTAGTGACCCCATTGGGGGTCGCGACCCCAGGGTTGGGAAAGGGGTTAGATCTATTCATCCAACCCCTCAAAGTTTCACTCAGTAATCTCGGAGCCTTACAAGAATACAAGTTGCTGATAACATATTGTCCAGTGGCTGAAATATAAAAAATACAAAGCAATGAGTAGGACACTGCTGAGTTGATTATTGTTAGATTACGCAAACCTAACTTTGGAGGACGTACTTCAGCTTCAAACCACAAACATAATTCCATAAAAAGTCTACAAGAATATTCGTTTGGATATTTCCTCGTGCTTTATCTCAAGATAACAAATGAGAATAACCTAAAACCAATCCCTGTGATATGAATACCATAACAGAAACCAAGATAACATATTATTTGTTGTAACCACTAAGTTTTGTCTGTGAGTGTACTGTATCATACTCTGTTTTTATCTAGTTTTTTTTTTACGAGGCGAAAATGTACCGGGGCTTAAGGTGTCCGAATGACATCACTGTATATCATATAATTTCCAGGTAATGTAAATAGAAAATATAACTACTAATTAAAATAATAATACTAACGAGTAGAGAGAATACAAAGATAGATAATGTGTGGTAAGTCAAAATCAAATGACAGTATTCGCCCAGGTCACCAATCAATTATTGTTTACTGATATAATATAATAAATACCCGGGAATTATTCTTTGGTCTATCCATGTTCATTATAATGGCGCCTCTACTAAAGATGCGTTTTGAATATTTCACCCTTGTGCTTGACTTTCCTAATTATACTCTTGTTATTCTTTGTATTCATATCGTATTATAGTCTGTGTCTCCTTTTAATCAATATATAATTACCGTAAAAACTATTAGAAATAACAATGCAATGTAATGAACTGGCAACATTACTTCAAGATCGTTGCCAATATAATATGCTTCGTAGAATGTAATAATAATAATAATAATAATAATAATAATAATAATAATAATAATAATAATAATAATAATAATAATAATAATAATAATAATAATAATAATAATAATAATAAAGCGTTTTTCTGATTACAAATGGACTGGTTTAATTAATTTATTGTGTCTTACTATTAACAGGGTATCATTTATATCCTCAGTTCACAAACACAAGGTTACAGCGTGTTATACTATTTTGATAAGAAGGTCTGAGGGAGGGGTGTGAGGGATGCGGGAGGGGTGTGGGGGATGAGGGAAGGGGGTGAGGGATGAAGGAGGGGGCTGAGAGATGAGGGAAGGGGGTGAGGGATGAGGGAAGGGGGTGAGGGATGAGGGAGGGTGTGAGAGATGAGGGAAGGGGGTGAGGGATGAGGGAGGGGTGTGAGGGATGAGGGAAGGGGGTGAGAGATGAGGGAAGGGGGTGAGGGATGAGGGAGGGGGGTGAGAGATGAGGGAAGGGTGTGAGGGATGAGGGAGAGGTGTGAGAGATGAGGGAAGGGGGTGAGGGATGAGGGAAGGGGTGTGGGGGGTGAGGGATGGGTGTGAGGGATGAGGGAAGGGTGTGAGGGATGAGAGAGGGGGGTGAGGGGGGGAAGTGTGCCGTGGAGGGATCATGGAGGACGGGAAATGAGGGCAGGAGGACTTGGAAGGAGGCAATTGGAAAGGAATGAGTGAAAGTGTAATAATAAGAAGATATACAGGAGTTAGAAGGGGAGAGGAGTAAGTCAGAAGGGGAGTGACCAAAGGAAGGAGAAATAAAGGGATCACAAAATAGTACAAAGAATGATAAAACTACTAAATAAATCTTGTTGTATGAAGAGAGAGAGAGAGAGAGAGAGAGAGAGAGAGAGAGAGAGAGAGAGAGAGAGAGAGAGAGAGAGAGAGAGAGATCATATTACATCTTTAATTTTATCATGTAACCTCTTTACCTATATCCGCCTCAAAAGAAGTTGGGTGTGATGCGCAGATTCAGTGGCTATATTACCACTATAGAACTACTGTCTTTATGTATAGGAGAATCATTTAACCCTGTATGAAGTAAGGCTGTTGTTATGTGTATAGGATGGCTCAACCTTCACAACATTCTTATAAAGGAGGAATAGGGTGGATATTTTGTGTAGGAAAAAAGGAAACAATCACTCTACCACTTTCTAACGGCGATTTCAACTGCATCTGCTGGTTACCTATTCCAGTGATTGCAGATTTTG